>CBVK0100795074.1:0-32825 GCA_900067695.1 Picea abies | reverse complement strand
ATATATATATATATATATATATATATATATATATATATATAAGTTACAAAGTAAAGAGGAGGCCGTCCTGGTAACGTATATATATATTGTTGATACAATGTCATGTGACGATATACTTATTGACTAGGCATGATGGTTGATGGGTCATGTCACTTAGTTAGGATGTGTCACTTCATTTAATATGTTGTTGTTATTATTATTATTATTATTATTGAACCAGAACAGAAAAATTATATTAATAATAAGGGGCTGTAGCTGGGCTAAAAGCAGTTACATATAGTCTGTCCAGACTCTGGAGTTCCAAAATTGCGACTAAGCAGTTGTCTCCTGTTACAAAATACATTTCAAAACTTACTACTAAAAAGTCATTCCAAGTATTCTTGCTTGACATAGACTCCTAAAATTCTGTTAACTTTAAAGAACATCAAGATCAATGAAAAACTTGATTTCTATTTGCCTCATCCTGCCCCACATCAGGGGGGGGATTCTGCTGTTCCAAGTTCATTGGCTCCATAAGCTGATGTACTGTATCTTCTTCTTTGCAATTCTTCTTCACAGAGTTGTCAGATGCTCGATTATTAGAGGTGGTAGACTGAGATTCTTTTTGAAGATTCAGGGCTAAATTCCTTACCATGTTGCATTCTGCTTCAAGGATGCTGATCCTTTGCTCAAGCTCATTGATCTTTGCAGATATATAGATAGCAAAATTCTCTGTTGAAGAAAATACCTTCCTTGTGCCTTCGCAGAATTCTTCTAAACTCTGAAAGATCCCTATTTTCCATCTTATGCGTCTCCTCTGTCCAAAAAATTACTGAGATAACTGGGTGAAAAGAGGTATTATACCTCAGCTGGAGTATATTAAAGCTCCCTTGGATTCTGAGAGCAGAGGTAATACCCTTAATGAGATTAGGACACAAATCAAACCACCAGCCAGTGTAGATATAAGGGGGAAAGCTCAACAGTCTTCCAGTGTACCATAAGTATGGCCTGAAAACTAAGGGAGTTCCAGCACTATAATCTCTGAACCAAGCTCCTTGATGTATATGAATTAACCAGATTCCCAATTCGAAACAAGACTGCAAATGATTTTTTGGAGATCAGAACTGATAATTGGACGAGAAATAAAACCTTCTCCTGAGAAACTTAAGATGAGACCAGAGAAATTACCATTGCAAATGGTTCCAGCTCCACCACAGTTAATTTAACCAGCTTTCCCGGAGCACAGGGCTCTCTATTCTGAGTCGAAACCAAAGGAGAGTCAGAGTGTGAATGAGGTGTTCTTATGAGCCTGATATAGATTACACCGCTGCCCTCAATGTCCAAAATATCTGCAACAAATCCTAAACAGATACTCACATCAATAATACCATCTACTATTCCAAGAAGATATTTCATGCAAGCCAGAGGAATATTCCCTGCTAAAATATGACCGCAGGAGTGCCCAATTCTGTAACCAGCTCTCACCATTATCCCACCATGAATTCGCATTTGAAACTGGACTCTTCAATGCCTGAAACCATGTTAAATGTTTGCATGCTACAAGGACTGTAGTGTGACCTCACAGCACTCAAATCAAAGCAAAGGGAATGATGCTTTGTGCGCAAAATCATGTGAAATAAATGATGCTGAGACTAACCACCGATCCAAGGCAACCTTAAGGGATGAAACTTGGAGTGCTCCCCCAATTTTCAGCAATACTCCTAAGTCTAGGCTGGAGGCTATATAAGCCCGTCGATCTGCTGATGCATTGAGGCTCCTTTTCACATGAGAAACTGAGATTTCGACAAAGGATCTTAACTTATTTCTTGCCATTGCAATGACATTAGCCAGTTTGAATTCCGTGGGAGCTACTTCGCCGAGCATGGCTTTGATGACAACCATGGAGTCACCGATTATTTTCAGAGTTCTGATTATTTCATCCTTGGCTATAAGAATGCCTCTCAGCAAGGCGTAAGGCTCCACTTGATTATTGGTGGCCTGTCCCAGTCCCCATCCATATGAAGCTACTGTATTTCCTCCGGGATCTAAGAGTACCCCCTGCACCTACCGCCCTTATTATTATTTATTGATGTTTTTTTATATATTTATGTTAATTACAAACATTAACATGACTAAACCAGTAAAGTCTTCTCATGATGCCATTGCTGTCAGTAAAGTCATACAATAATATTTATACATTAACAAAATGGAGCTTGCTGTTTGCTCCTCCAACAGTAAAGCAAAGGGATCCCTCTTTGCCTTTCTTACATATGCTGGCTAATTGTTTTTAGTGTTCTTCCTCAATGACAGTGCCCTTTTCTGGATAGAGAGATGACTCAAAAGACATGCAAAGCTCTCTTTATGATATTCTATTTCTTCTAGTGCTCATCAGCATGGCAGAAACACACCTTGACTTAAGTTAGCATTGATTGGGATTTTATAGTTTGTCCAAAGAGTTGTACCATAGAAATGTCAGATGCATGACCTACTGGGAAGCATTCTTATATAAAACCGCATGAATAAGGGCACATGTACCAAGAGATGTTGATATTTTACCAATTTCCTCACTATGAGGCTTTTGGTTCTGGACGATAGGAGAATATCTGCTGACAGCATTGAATTGCACTGTAGCCATTTAATACATTCATGTTGAGGTCACATTAAACATGATTATATCAATCATGAAATGAGTATATAAGTATTTCCCTGGTCCTTAGGTGAATGTATGCTGTCAATGATGTAAATGATGGTTGATGCTACATACAACTCAAACTTTCATCTAAACGACACTTGTACATCATCTCTGTAATGGTTAGCTGGGCACCAGTTGAGAAATTAACTGTACATTACCTTTCCTATTTTTCAACTTTCAACAATGATGCCTACATCACTCCGTTGATTATATGTAATTATTTGTAGTTTACATGCCCCATTGATAGCTTTTGTGGTTTTCTGTGGACACATGTAACGTCTTTCCTGCCTTCTGTTTTATTTTGCAGCAGATGCCTATGTTATACTCGTTTATAAATTGGTATTGTGCATGTTTTCTCCTATATGTCCTTTCAAACATATACCGATGCATGCTTTGGTTCTTTTACAAAATGGGCATCTTCCAGGAATGAAAAAAAATTACCTTTTCAGGTCAACATGCTTCCCAAGAAAAAATTAGGAGATCACTTGGATGTAGCATGAGAAATGAAATGAAATGAGTTTATATTAATGTCCACCAATGATCAAATCTGTCAGTGGAACTTGGAATTACAACAAGTAATAATGGAAAAATAAAAGATGCCCAGGCCATCTCCTCTCTAAGGGAAAAGAGCAATTGACATAGTTACAAATAAAAGTGAAAGTGGGGTTAAACTGAAGATGTGTAAACCCTCAGCCCTTGATATGTGACAGAGAGCACATGATGCCACAATTGAGAGATCAAATTAACTGAAAATTTTCAACCAGGGCTTGTTTCCATACAGGAGAGATTTCTATACAGAAACGGTCTGGAAGCACCTGGAAAACGTTTTCCCAGAAGTTTCCTCTTGGGATGTGTTTGTGAAAAGTTTCCTAGCAGATTCCAGTAAGGAAATGCCATTTTTGCACAGTTAAAGCAATTTTTAATTTTTTTTGATTTAGTTAGGGCTGGGTAGGTCTCACCGCTTTTTAAAAAATGGAGAGATAAAGTAATAATTCATAAAAATAAATAAAGGAACAACAGTGAAATCAAAAGAAAACTTGAAAGTCCCTGTCCATACATCTAAATGCACACTTATAATAAAAATTTCCTTCCTGATCATGCATCTATTTGTAGCTATCTACTTTACCTGTTTCCTGAAATTTTGAAAGCGTTGTTTCCAAAGCCTGCACCAGTTACCTGGTTCGCCTGACCATTTTTTCAAAACTAAGGAGAATGAAACAAATAATTAATAAAACAATAAAGAAACAACAGTGATTAAAATAAAACTTAAAAGTCCCTGCCCAAACATCTATATGCTGCACACTTACATAAAAGATTTCCTCCCCGGTCATACATCTATTTGTTGGTAACTTCCTTACCCATTTCCTGAACATTTTTAAAGTGTTATTTCCAAAGCCTGCACTGATTTCCTGGCTCCAGGCGAGATTTGACATTATTTTTTATTGGCATGCCATTATAGAAGTCGTTAGCTATATGTGTGGGTATTTGTAACAGGATATTGTGGCATCGAAGATGCAAATATCAGAGTTTGCTTATAATCAGTGGTTTTCAAAATGGAATCATAATTTCATGATGTTAAGTGAATGTTGCCATGTTTGAATTTTGAACTGATGTATTGCATTTTGCCTGTAGAAACACAATATAATCAAGAAACGAATTGATCAACATGGAAACATTATTGAGACAAGGGTTGATGGAATTGGTTCACCAAAGGTTGGGTCCTCTCTACCCTAAAACCCCTCTTTTTGGAGATTTTTCATTTTAGAGTTGGTTGTGAATTTTTCTATGGATTCTGATCAGTTGTTCTATATTATTTGATGACATTTGATTCAAATTTATTCATATTTTCATAAAAGACATAAATTCCCTTTTTTCTGTCAGCACAATCTGCCACATAGCTTTATAGGATTTAATCCTATGGATATTAAATTCCTTAAAATGTCATAAATTAATTTTAGATAACATCGAAGGACTGGAGGCAGTTAACCAGTTATACTCAAGAAATGTAGGTGGGGGAAGAATCTCTGAATATCCAAAGTTATTTATTTGAAAAATCAGGAGAAATGCTACAGCAGGACGTAAATAGTAGTCAAAACAGTCTCGTGTCAAACATTTGATTGGGTCTCAGGTCTTTTGAGTGTTAAAACAGTGCCAGTTTTTGGGGCTTCCTACTCTATTATAAGGGAATCAAAGATATCTTGCACTGTATACTTTTCGGTGTCTGAATGAATTACAATGATCTCCCAAGATAGACGCTCTGTTCGATTCCGGTTCACAGGCTAATCTCATAGAAGCGGATCTTTCGATTCCGGGTCAGCAAGCCTGGATTAGAGGTTCGTGATTATCCTAGCCCCTATCCATTGGATTAGGTAAACAAGATGCAAAGATCAAGGTCAGAATTTATTAAATTTGCTGTAAGTGCAAAATTTATTGATGTGGTGTAGTGTTTTGGGATCCCCTACATGTATATGAGGGATGCAATCTTCATGTGGAGAGCCAACCAGTACCGCCTTATCATTCAGTAAAGCTTTTAGGGACCGAAAGCCTCCCTAAATGGGGAGGTATGATCTGAATTGGATCATTATATTATTTGCCATCTATCTTGATACTTTCAGAGTGGAAAAAATTGGAGGAATCAACTTGCAGGGTCATTTTAATGGAAAGTTCTAGTTTGGAAAATTGGGGTTTGAAACCTTTTAGAGCCATTTTGAGGCATCAAACAACATTTTTTGGGGTCAAAACTTTCTCAACTGTAGTTGAGACCCCTTAATGCTGATCTACACCCAGAGACCTTTCCATGGTACTAGAGGATGCCACGTCAGCCCCTATTACTCATGCATATGGGGTGAGCCACGTGTGGACTTTCAAGAAGATTCTAGAAGGTCCAAAACCTTATAACAATTGAGGGTTGAGGAAGTCAAAACCCTACCCCTAGATGGCTATTAGGCTATGTTAAACACCGGGCCTCTAGGAGGAGAAGGGGTTCTATTCTTTTGCATTGTATCTTGTTCCATAGCTGAGAAAAACATTTAAGAGTGGTATTTTGTGAGCATAACAGATGAGGATGATTCTGTAGTAGTTGTTCAGGTCACAGTGCCAAAATTTAACTCCATAGTGAGTTCCCATTCCTTTGTATGTGCATTTTAAAACTGAAGCAAAGAGAGCAGAGCGTAGGATTCACCTTTTAGCTAGGTTTTCTCCCGTATTGGGTTTTCCAGGTCAAATCTTTTGTTCATTTGTGTGCATTTGTGCCCATTTTTTCATTTTATATTTCAGTTATTACTTAAATTCAAGCCATAAGCTAGAGATAATAAATCTGGGATCTAACGAAATAAACTGTCTAAATCTAAGATTTCAGAATATTATAAGATCAGTTGTGACTAACTGTTCCAATGGAATATCTACGACAGTTTATAGATCACTTGTTCATCTAAAATTTTGTCCACTTTCTACCTGACTGCAACCTACAAATTTTGTCCTTGGATTTTGTTCAACTCCTTTCTTCTTGAATTAGGGCTTCCGCTTTAGTCATTAGAGGCCTCCCCCTTCCCTATTTGCTTCGTAGATCTTCCTTACGTCACAAGCCGTCCAATCTACATAATCATGACTCTGAATCATCTATTGTGGGAGAATTCCCCCCAATTAGCTTCCTTTGCCCTTGAGTGGGCTTTACAACTTTGCACCATTCCCATTTTCCATCCCGACCTGGACAATCCTTCACTAGGTGCCATGCTTGTGACATCTTATGCATTTGAAAGGAATCTTCCAATACACCAGAACTTGGTTATACCTTGTCTTACCCATCTTGATTTCCATAATCTCTGGAAGCCCTTCCTGCATAATTATGTCCACCAAAATTTCGTTATAGCTCTATTAGTTTCGAAAAGAAGTTCTCCTCCATATTAATGAAGGCCCTTAGCTTATTGCCCATTTCTACTAAAGTTTCTTCGCTCCACAATTCTAATGATAAACTGCTTTTTTTGTGAGCCGTGACATCTAATGATAAACTTGGAAAAACAACCTAGGCTGGTTGCAAAGGTCTTTTTTTTGTTCTAGGGTTGAAACATGGAGTCCAACATCTAAGTGTCAGGAAGCCAAACCCCAATACCATATCCCCTTCTAATTCCATTCAACATCCAACCTTGACTTAAAATCGAATTCTGTCTAGCCTTTTGTTAAAACATGAGAACTGAACCTGTACCCTAACCCATCCTTCCATACTAGCAAAGAACTTATCTATCAAATTTTCTTGTTCAAAGCCAACACCTCTCCCAAGACCTCTTTTCATTAGACAAGGAGCTCTTCTCTTGTATAGTAAATAGGCGTCAATAGATTTTCGCCCCCTTCCTCTGTGTAATCCAATCTTTTTTCATTCTTCAGGATTGCGACTAAAAGTTCCAAAGTGTCTAAATTCCTATCGACATTGAATGGTCACATACATGAATAGACATGCCTTTTAGACATTGTCCTTTGATTATTATTATTATTATATGTAGTTTATGTTTGTTATGTTGCCTAACCCTTCAATGATGCTTTTTTCTTAAAGCCTAAAATGGTTATGTCTTCATCCTTGCTTGTAATGCTTTCACATAATGCTCTATTCTTGAAGTTGTCATGGTTGAGGAAACGAGGCAGTACAATCTTTGAAGTATTGAACATAACTCTTGTATTGTTGAAGGGTTCATCCACCATAGTTTGATCTTCTATGGAATTGTATGTTTATAGGGCTCTTGGATATAACTTTTTGTATTGTGATTCCAAGAATGATTTCTATTTTGAGACCAAATGGCATTGGAATTGATCTTCTTTTGGATATAGGTCAAATATTGTGTTTGTTCATAGCAATGCTAATACATTGATTGGTCAAAGTGTCGGCTCTTGTGATTAGGATGTCCGTAAGGTGTACTTGTAACATGATCTTTCCTTATCATAAGTTTAGAGTTTTATTCATTCACATTTGGTATTATGCCTTCTTCATACACTTCTGTCATTCTATTGATCATTCAAATTTTATTAGTAGAGACACTTGGATTTGCTAAGGTGTTTCTATATCCATCATTTATACCTAGATGTTTGAAGATATCCCTAATTCAACTGGATTGGTTGTTGTTTCCTTATTGATTAACGAGTCTTTGTTGATATGTTGTTCTAGTTTTTCTTGTTGCATCTTCTTTTTGTTTTTTTAACTTCTTAATTTGTGCGATAAAGCTTTGAACTATGATTTATGAAACAAGAATTTCTTCAATTTTCTCTTATAGATCTTTATTGAATTTCTTTTTGAGATCTTGATTTTTTTATTGAGGTTCCTTATGGGATTGATATCTTGCTACTTCACATTTCATTTTAGAAATTTTTGTAATGAAATTTTGGCTTTGAATGAGCAAGCTATGATTATGATTCTTAAGATGAGAAATTTCTTCATCTTTATTAGCTAAAAGCTTCTCAGTTTTTTTTATTGGTTTTTAATATTTGAATATCTGCATCTTCTGTAATAACCTTTGATTATCCTAAAGGATCATATTTAGTACATTTGATACATCCAATGAGGGAGCTTTTGAGTATGACCTCATTGTAGTCTAGGGGAGAATGTTAAAAAATTATTCTTCATGTTTAAGATGACAGTCCCTAATGTTTCAATCCAGGGTGAACGTAGAATTTGTTGATGTTTTGTAGCTTCAGGTAGGTATTCTCACATGGCCTTGGTATCGAGCATGTGAGAATCTTCGTTGACACCCACATTGCACTTTCGTTTTGGTGAAAACCCCTTTGGATTGAAGCTTGGGGCTTCATAGGCATGTTGATTGGCTTTGGGGGCTTATGTTGGGGCTTCACACCCACATGTGTGAATGAAAATTCTAATTTAATGTTGAGTTTAGTGAAGGGCTCCTTAAAGTAATCTAAGGGATTTTAAACTCACTTTGGACTCCTATAAAAGGAGAGGAGAGATTGTGACATTATGGAGTTAGCATAAGTGAGTGAGCACTTGTGCTAAGGAGCTTGGTAATTTCAACAAGGGAAATTCTGCACTTTGGCAAATCTGGCCTAGGGTTCTTGGACATTCTTTTTTTGTTTTTCAGCCAAGAGAGAGGCCACATGTGTGAGAGGACGACCGCATGTGTGAGAAAGAAAGCAATACACACGTGTGGAAGAAGAAGACAGACTGTACAAATCGCACGTGTGACAGATCCGTATAATCACAGGTGTGACAGAGCCGTATAGTCGCACGTGTGACAGTTCGTACATCTGCGCATGTGAGGGAGTAGAACATGGCTGCACGTGTGAGGGAGTAGAACATGGCCGTACGTGTGAGGGTTTTTGGGCAGTAGCAGGTCTGTACATGCCGACGTCAACAGTTAGTACAATCCCTATGATTGATGTTAGCAGGAGGTATCGGTGTGTTGGAGCAGATTTGTAAGTTGGGAATTTTCCTGGGATATTTTGTTGATTTTGTGGTTTTTGAGAGGATTGGTTTTGTCCTCAGATTTACTATTTTGTGGTTGGTTGAGAGGGTTGATTTTTCCCCTAGAAATTCTGAAATTGAAAAGTTTAATGAATAGAAAATTGTGTCTCATGTGCATGAATAATTTCTCTCTGATCTTTATGTTTCTATTGCTGTAATTTTTGTCATAAATTCAGTGTAAAATTATTCAGTGATAATGACCCTAATTTATTGTTTGAGGTCACTTGGAAGTAATTCTTAGATCTAAAATTAGATGCATAAAAATTGACATGGTGTCAGAGCTGAGGCTTTGAAAAGAGAGAAGGGTCATATTCTTGAGACACAAGCAGCTGCAAATTGGTGGTACAACAGATTTGTTGTTGCAAATTTTTGTTTTGTTTTGTGCAGGTCACAATGGTTAGCACTCTTAGAGTTGAGGATAGGTTGGAAGGGGCAACAAACTTCTAGGATCAGAAGGACACGATTTTGCTTCTCTTGGAGGAGAATGATCTCAAAGAGTATGCTGAGACGGTGGTTCCAAGTCCTAATGATTCGCAGGAATTGACAACTCATAAGAAGAAGGAAGTGAAGGCCAAGCGGGTGTTGTTGGACTCCGTGAAGGATCACCTCATTCCTCACATTTTCGAGAAAAAAACAACAAAAGAGATGTATGATGTTTTGGTAGGCTTGTACCGAAGCGGGAATACAAGCCAAAAGTTGATCTTGAGGCACCAACTCAGAGCAATTGAGATGTCCAGTTCAGACACAATTGCTAGCTACCTCATGAGGATTACTTAGATTCGTGATCAACTTGCAATCATTGGTGAGGCAATTGATGACATGGAGTTGGTGAATATGACATTGAATGGTTTTCTAGGATCTTGGGAACCATTTGTGCAAGGAATTTGTGCATGGGAAACGTTGCCACCATTTGCCAGACTGTGGACAGATTGCATCCAGGAGGAGGCTCAGATAGAGTCAAGGAATGGCAAGCAAAAATGCAACAATGATGAGAACCATGCCCTAGTTCCTCATATTAGGAAGGGCATAAAAGGTGGTTCTCTAGAAAGAGAGGCATCTCCAAAGCCGGGAAAGAAGAAGGACCTTAGCAAGGTCAAGTGTTTTGCTTGTCATGAGTATGGTCACTATGCTTCACAGTTTCTAGAACGAAGGAAATGGGGAAGGAAGCAACATGCATTAGCGACAAAGGTTGATGAGGTTGCAGACATGCTTCAGAGGGAGTTCCTGTTAGTCTCCGCCCTTTCTGGTACAATTTCAAGTGATGGGACTTGGTTGGTGGATAGTGGAGCCTCATGTCATATGATGGGAGTACGAGAGTTATTCGATAGTTCACAGAGATTGACTTAGACTTATGTGTGGAACTTGGTACGGGTACCAAGCATGCTGTGCGGGGATCAGGAACATTGTCATTCCGGTTGGAGTCA
Organism: Picea abies; assembly: GCA_900067695.1. Lineage (NCBI taxonomy): Eukaryota > Viridiplantae > Streptophyta > Pinopsida > Pinales > Pinaceae > Picea > Picea abies. The sequence continues at coordinate 22,270 of CBVK0100795074.1, read as the reverse complement.
GGAGATGTGTTGAGGGTGACAAATGTGCTATGGGTGCCAGAACTCAGGAAGAGTGTGCTCTTAGTCTCAACGATTGAGAAGAATGACTATTACGTATTGTTTCGAGATGGACATGTGCTATTCATGCCTAGAAGATCTAGCTCAGACACAACAATGGTTCTTGGAGTTAGAGAGAGAAACTTGTATAGGCTAATGTGCCAGCCTATGCGAGCTATGGCCAACAATAGTAGAGTGATAGAGGTAAATGATGTTAATTGTTCATTTGACTTTCCTTATCATCATTTTGCTTGAGATTCTTTGCAATATCTAAAATATGTGAGCTTATTTAATATTTGATATATTTAGGGATACCCCATTAGGTTGGTAAAGCACCAAACCTAAAGTGAGAGAGGCTTTGTTGAGGTGACGATGGTAATGCCTCTACACTACCATTTGAGGATTTTCCCTAGACATTTCTTCTTTGAACCAATGTTTTGGGGTGTTCATTTGGTTGATAAAAAGGTGATCACTACTTGCTTTAAACACAAGTGTAGTGATACAATATTGAGGGATAAAATATTTTCATTAATGCCACAAATGGCCAACAAAAAGGTCAATGGGACTAGAGAGTACAATCAATGGCCACTAGACTTATGGGAGTGTAGAGACCACTCCTAGATGCAAAAATGTTATAAAAAGGAAAAGAACACATGATAATAAAAGAGAGGAGCATGAGCCCAACAAAACGAAGGTGAAAAGAGGCACGAGGCCCTAGCTCAATATCAACTTTTGAATTGGAGGGAGAAGAGGCATTCTTGTCTATGTCTATCACCGTGAATGAATTGATGCAAATTCTAATGATGTCATTCAGTGAGTAGTTGGGATTAAGATGACCTCACTGTACAATCCTGGGAGGAGATTAAGTGAAGTGACATGTCTCCCTTAACATCACAGGCTAAGGAGAAGAACCTTGTAACACACAAAGTATAACAATAATAATAAAAATAAAGTATACTCGTATTGATAATTAAAACACCAAGGGTAATACTAGTCAATGAATACATATACTGTCAGGGTTGTTATTGTAAATCCATAATTCAATCATTATTGAATATATATATCTATAAATTACACACATCTTGTGTTATTTTTGTTGATGTTTGTAGCATCAAACATGTACTACCACACAAGTCTAAGTGTCTAGACGTGTGGAAGTTGTCCAAAGCCTTCAACCTTAGTAATTTACTTTAATTAAAGGAATTATTAAAGTAAAGTGCTTTTATGATTAAAGTGAGTGTAATTTAATGAAATGCAAAAGTTGTTAGCATTAGTGAATTAAATGAATCTTAGCCATTGATCTTAAGTGAGGTGAGATTTAATCTCAATTGTTAATCACATTGGAGATTAGGGTTATGTTTGATTCGGTCATAACTCAAGATTATGAAAGCAAGGTTAGGTGAAAGGGAAAGACCCACAAGAGACAAATCTATTGGAGTTAGTGACTCATAGAGAGAGCAAAGGACTTTTGCTCAAGGAGATCTTGAGAAGGGTGAAGAAGGACTTTAATCTAGAGATAAGCTCAGTCCGAAGGAGAAGGAAGCAAGTAACAATAGGTATAGTAGCAAGATTAGGCCGTATAGAGTTGCGGAGCATCGTCGTATGTGTCGAGCAGGTAGCTCAGGGCACTTATATACGTGCCGAACAAGAGTACAGTACGCGTACATACGCGTTGGGATAGGGGCAGAAGGGCACACACATACGCACTGCACCGGTATAGTAGGGCACATACGTATGCATTGGATAGACAGTCATGGGCTTGTACATATGCGTCAGACAAGCAATTCGGGACGTGTACATACGCGCTGTACAGGTCGTGTCCAAATCGTAGAGGTCGCTGGTATAGGACCATACAATAGGGGCAGAGGTGCTAGGCTACATGAGTTTGTTATATATTTCTGTTTCTATTCTCAGTGGGCTGTTTTTCCAGTTTGGGAGCCCTTGTAAGCTTGGAGTATTATTTAATGAAAAGATGATTTGAAGGGAAAAATTTCCGTGTGTTTTGTGAAGTTTGGTTTCCAGTTTTGCTTCCGCTGTTTTATTTCCAGCCAGTTTATTTTATTATGTGTGCAGTAATTTAATTATCAGCAAGGAAAAACACAAGGTAGTAATTTATCTAGGTGCTGGGGATTGAGATTTTTCAACAATTTTTGTAATTGACATTGGTATCAAAAATTACAAAAATCCATTGGTATCAAAGCCATTGATTTGGCAATGGAACCATTCCACCACTCACTAGTTCGTCTTCTATTGTTGTCTAAGCAGTGATCTACAACTACCATTCTACCACATGGAGTTGCCATTTGCAATTGCCATTCTCCCATCTTGTGCTTGCTTGATGCATCAATCCACTATCGACACTTATTTCATTGTCCTCTACATCTTGTGTTGTCATCAACATTCTTCTGCTGTACATCATAATTTGTGAAGTGACCACCAATCAAGCAACCACCTTCAACCAATTGCCAAAAATACAATTCTGTCATATGCATATAGGTCCGCCACCAATTTCTTCTTAATTTTACATGTCGTTGTATGATTGTGTGTAATCCTCCAAATCAACCTCACTCCATCCCAAATCAATAACCATAAGCCAACTGTTCGTGGATAAAGTATGTGTGTGAGTTATCGTCCCAAATCACTAAAAATTAAAAATTAAGCTCCACCATTTGACCTCAAAAACTGTGATGGGCGATGGATACATTCAAATCCAAATCATAAATATATATATTAAACCTAATTTCTTGGATTTCAGATCTGATTTGAGAAATTGAAATTTAGAATGTTGAAATTAGGTAGTAATGTTGATTTAAATACTTGAATGGATAAATTATCAAAGGAAGTCATGAAGAATCAGGAGGAGGAGGATTAAAAAATGGGTAATATAGAAAAGGACATAGAGGCACTCAAGAATTCAGTGAACTGGTATGATCAAAGGCAAACCGAAACCCTCCACCTAATCCAATAGTGATGCCACCAAGTACGTGTTATCTATTGAGTTACACATGACAATCACAATTGAATACCATGCTTGCCCAACCACTTAATTATATTCTCACCAATCCACCCCTATTTAGTCATTCGAGGATTAAAATTGAAATGATGGGACTAAATGGTAGGGATAAAAATGAGCACGAGATGGATGAACAATGCAGAGCAATACTTTGTATTACACAACATCCAAGTTGACATGAAAAAAATTAAAATTGTATCTATGCACTTCAATGGGCTTGCATACGATTGGCTCATGTGATGGAAATCCCCTAATTAATGTATAATTTAACTGGGACAAACTTAAAATTTATTTTTTTAAAAGATTTCAAAATATTGAAGAAAAAAATATTTTTAGGAAATTTAGAAGGGTGATGTGGATGGGTATACCTATGAATGAGAAATTTTGGCAACATGAGTACCAGATTTAACACCAAAACAATTGATACAATTCTACATATCCGGAAACCCTCAAATGTTGAAAAATTAAGGTTTCCTCATGAAACCCTAGGCTAAAGCGTTTGGGCATCTAAAGGCTGAAGTTGGAACAGACTTTTGAAGAAAGGAGGTCGCCTTGGCATAACGCACTCACTGGTAAGGTCAAAATTCATTTTTGCATAATTTAAATTTTCGTCATATTTTTCAAGATCCCGAGGCAAAATGACTTCCAACACCAAGCTTGGTGAGAAGCTTGGGGGTGCTGATAACTTCCGAGCATGGAAATATAGAGTGATGCTCATTCTAGAAGAAAATGATCTAGAAGGCTTCATTGAAAAAGAAGTTGAAGAGCCAGAGGGAGATGAAGCTAAGGAAAAGCACAAAACAAACCTAGTGAAAGCAAAGAGGATTATTGCAGATTCTATCAAGGATCACTTGATCCCTCATGTCTCATCATTGAAGACCCCTAAGCAGATGTTTGATGCTTTATCTCGACTATATGAAGGCAAGAATATCAACCAAAAGAGGACATTGGGACACAACTCAAGAATGTGAAGATGCAGAATTCAGAAACCATTCAATCCTACTTTACGAGGGTGTCTCAAATCAAAGAACAACTTGAAGCTATTGGAGACACAGTTGAAGACGCTGAGCTAGTAATGACTACATTGAACGGTCTCCCAAAGTCTTGGGAATCATTTATTTAGGGATTCTGTTCTAGAAGAAAGTTAACAAAGTTTAGCAGGCTATGGGAAGATTGCACTCAAGAAGAAGATAGATTGGCAGCAAGAGAAGAAAAGTTGGGTGGTGATGAAAATCAAGCTCTGGCAACACATACAAGAAAAGGAAAGAGCAGAAAAGAGGTTCATCCCCATAGGAAGTTTCAAAGGTCACAAAAGACACAAAAGACTCAAAAAGATTATTCAAGTTACAAATGCTATAGTTGCTAGAAGATGGGACACATTGCAAGAGATTGTCCTCACATAAAATATTAGATCAAAAAGGAAAGTATAAAACACATCATGCTCATGCCGCAGAAGACGGTGAACCTGCTCAGAAAAGAACAAAAGAATATGATTCAAGTGAAGAATATGTTTTGATATCAACGCTTATAGGGTCAATTACTCATGGATGTGGCACATGGCTTGTTGATAGTGGTGCTTCTAAGCACATGACCGGTTACAAGGATTCTCTTTCAAATCTATTTCAAAAGGATTCACCTCATAATGTGAAGCTTGGTGATAACTATCAGTATCCCATTAAAGGTACATGAGAAGCCTCCTACAGGTTGGATTCTGAAAAGCCTATGAAGATGAAAGATGTTTTGTATGTACCTGGTTTGAAGAAGAATCTCCTTTCTATCTTAGCATTGGATGAGAAAGGATTCAAAGTTGCTTTCGTTGATGGTGAAGTTCTTATGTGGCCAAGAGGAAAGTCTATTGATGATGCTATTGTGATTGGTGCTCAAGAAGGGACACTCAAATTCAACATTAGTTCACAGTAAAGTAAATCCGAGTGAGCTATGGCATAGAAGACTTTTTCACATACATTACAAAGCATTACCGATCATGAGGAAGATGGTGACAGGTTCGCCAGAGATTCAGGTGAATCATGATGGTATATGCAAGGGATGTGCACAAGGCAAGAACGTGAAGACTCTGTTTCCAAGCAGTGACAACAAAACCAAAGGAGTTTTGGACATCGTGCACTCAGACGTGTGTGGACCGATGACAACCACTTCACTTAGCGGGTATGTATATTATGTTTCATTTATTGATGATTTCTCACGTAAAACTTGGATTTATTTCTAGAAAGCAAAAAGCGAAGTATTCAACAAGTTCAAGGAATTCAAAGCCCTTGTAGAAAATATTTCTGAAAAGAAGATAAAGATTTTAAGGTCAGATTATGGAGGAGAGTTCACATCAGATGACTTCAAAGCATTCTATGGAGAAGTTGGGATTAAGAGGGAGCTCACTACTCCCTACAATTCTCAGCAGAATGGTGTGGCAGAAAGAGAACCAGACGATAATGGAAGCAGTAAAGGCTATGCTTCATGATCAAGATTTACCGATGCATTTATGGGCAGAAGCAACCAAGACCGTTGTAGATGTGCAGAACAGAGTCCTCACCGTATACTTGGGAACGAGACACCAAAAGAAATGTTTACAGGAGAAAAGCCAGAGGTCAGTCACCTGAGAATATTTGGCTGTCCAGTATATGTGCATGTTCCCAAGGATAAGAGATCGAAGTTAGATCCTTCAGGCAAGAAGGGTATATTTGTTGGATATAGTGAGACATCAAAGGCATATAGAGTCTACATCCCTGGTCACAGGCAGATTGATACTAGCGGAGATGTTATCTTCGATGAGGATGCAACCTTCAGTAGATCGAGGCAGAATCATACAGATGAGGCCCATGATGAGGAACCTGAAGCCCCTAGGATTGCATATATAGATACAGGTAATGACGTTGTACCAGAAGAGTATGTTCCAAAAGATCATGATATGGCAGAACCATAGAGACTTGCAGATCCACCTCGAGAGATGATTACAAATAAGAGAATACCAGCTTGGGCTGGAGAGATTATACAGGATGCAGAGAAGTATGGTTCTCTAGATGGATCTTTCAGAGAAAGTAAGAAATCGCGACCATATTCTAGTTACATGGCATTGTTAAGTGATATCATTGTTGCAAAGCCTACCTGTTATGAAGAGGCCGTAGATAAGAAAGAATGGAAGGATGCCATGATTGAGGAGTACTCGTCCATTATAAAGAATGATGTTTGGGATGTGGTTCCGTGACCAAAAGAGAAGTCAGCGGTGAGTTCCAAATGGATCTACAAGACAAAGCATTCAACAAATTGTAGTGTTGAGAAATATAAGGCAAGGTTTGTGGCTCGTGGTTTCTCCTAGAAAGAAGGAATATATTATGAGACGTTTTCTCCTATGGTGAGATACACTTCGATTAGAGCTATACTTGTGATAACTGCAGTAATGAAATGGAAGGTACAACAGATGGACGTAAATACAACTTTTTTGAATGGTGTAGTAGAAGAGGAAGTGTACGTGGAGCAGCCACAAGGTTTCGAGACACATGATAGGATGACACATGTGTGCAGGTTAAATAAAGCCTTGTATGGATTGAAGCAAGCACTCATGGCATGGTACGATAGAATTGACAGTTTTCTGATGAGCTTGGGCTTTACCAAGAGTAAAGCAGATTCCAACTTTTGCTACAAAGTTGTGGATGGTGGACTAGTGATATTGCTGTTATATGTGGATGACCTGTTTCTAACAGGGGTCAAGAAACTCATCACTGAGTGTAAGAGGAGGCTTGCTGCAAAGTTCGAGATGAAAGACCTGGGTATCATGCATTATTTCTTAGGTCTAGAAGTATGGTAGAAACCTTACGAGATTTTTCTTAACCAAGGAAAATATGCTGTAGGAATCCTGAAGAGATTCAAAATGAAGGATTCTAAAGCCATTTCTACACCAATGGTGACGAACCTAAAGTTATTGAGTGATACATCTTCAGAGACAGTGGATGCCACCATGTATAGGCAAATGATTGGTTCATTGATGTATTTGACAAACACAAGGTCAGATACATGCTTTGCGGTGAAGACATTGAGTTAGTATATGGTTGAACCTAGAAGTGTTCACTGGATTGCTGCAAAACACGTATTGAGGTAACTGAAAGGTACAGTTGACCATGGACTCAGATATGTTTCGGATCATGAGGTAAGACTGCAAGGCTATGCTGATTCAGATTGGGCCAATAGTGTCGTAGATTGGAAGAGTATATCAAGATGTTGCTTTAGTTTGGGATCAACTATGACCTCGTGGCTCAATAGGAAACTGACTAGCGTGGCACTCAGTACGGCCAAGGCAAAATATATAGTAGCATGTTCAACAGTTAGCGAAGTTGTGTGGCTTCAAAAGTTGCTTGCAGGGTTGTTTGATCTCGAGTTGGAGGTGACTTGTATCTTTTGTGACAACCAAAGTTGCATAAAGTTATTCGAGAACCTTGTGTTTCATGACAAGTCAAAGCATATAGAGATTAAGTACTATTATATCCGAGACATGGTGCAAAAGGGAGCTGTGAAGCTCCAGTATATTGCCACATACGAGTAGATAGCCGATGTGATGACCAAGCCTCTGTCAAAGATAAAATTTGAGTATTTCAAGGACAAGCTTGGTGTGGTCCAGAAGGACTTCCCTCGTAAGAGGGAGTGATGAGTTATAGATGCGATTCCAAGGGTAGCAGCATGCAAAGTATGGCAACAATGGGTACATTATCGACTGTGGCATAAGTCGGCTTGATCGCGCACAGGGTCAAGATGCCCAACCTTCAGGGTTGGAAGATGCCCAACTTTCAAGCTGGAGGGCCAACTTGTGTGGTTGGAGAATTCCTAGCCTTGGACTAGATGGCTAGTGTGTGCGCACTGGATCGCCTAATCCTTGTGGTTAGATGCCTAGTTTCTGTGGGCTAGATGCCTGGTGTGCCAACCAGAAGGACTAGCTTTAGGGCTAGTTGCTCAGTTCAATGTGAGCCGGATAGTTGCCTAGTTTTGTGTGAGCTAGATGCCTAGTTCTGTGTGAGCTAGATGAAGTCCCGTAATGAAATAAGGTTCGAAAGGACGTCGAGACCCACAATGTCCTAAAGGATGATAAGGTTGTGCCCACTAGAGACAGGCTACATACGATGATGAGACCCCGAATACATGTTGTGGTTATAGGACTTCTAGTGATGTATAGATTTGTGAAAAAATCAACAAGTAAATGGTCAAGAGTACATACATATAGAAGCAGTCTTGAAGATCGTGCCAGAAGAATACATTCCTTGCTAAGAGGGAGTGTTGAAGTTTTGAGTAGCTTCAGAAGATATTCTTATTGTATTTGATCAAGTCAAAACCCTAAAAGAATAATGCTAAATCGTATTTATAAAGTCAGCCCCATTGATCCATCACAAAAGGCGAATACAAATTAGAAAGTGACAACTGTACAAGTCGGCCCTGACCAAGTTAAAAGAGGATGGTTCATTCGCTATATAAAGGAGGCTAAGCACCTCATTTAGGACACACAACACAAGTTCTCTCAAGGACAAGTTCGCTAGCCTTAGAAGAAGACACAGCAACAGAAGAAGTGGTCCGCTACCCTACTGCAGCTAGGGTTTCTGGTTTATCTTGTATAATATCTTATAATCTGGCATATCTCTCTTGAAGAAAGCATTGTAATTAGTTGATGAATCTGTATTGAAGAAGTTCTGCTGGGTTTTCTTCCCCAAGAGGGTTTGCCAGGATAAATCTTTGTGTACACTGTGAATGTCTTTCTTTCAGTTAATATGCTAATGAATTAAAGTTAAGGAATTCTGAATACTCTTAACTGCTTAAGCAAAATCTCAACAGATGGAAGTTTGGCTGCTTGACTGGACTTGGTTGCCATTCCTTTATAAGGAGTGGATCCAGCTTTGAGGTCTCCTAGAGGTGGGGCATGTGTCGGACAGGTGGGAGTATGTCCACTGTATAATTGATTTGCAACAAAAAGAATCTAAAACTAGGGAGCTTGCTGGACACTTACTGCTTCTTTCCGCTGAGATAGGTTGGAAGAAGTAATGAGGTTCACTGCACTGGTCTAGATGTGCAGATTCTCCCGTTTGTGGGTTATCACCTCTCAGATGTACAAGGCTAGGCATCTCTCATTTTAGTAGTGAAATAAAATTGCAAGGAAACTCCCCAAGCCCCAAAACAAGTAGTGGAACCTCCCATGAATCATGTAGTATATTGGACATCCGAAAACAATGTGCTCCTCAGACTTGATCTCATGGAGATGCCATAACTGATAGATCCTCTTATTAAGATTGTATAATGAAATAAAAACATATGATCAAGATATTGGTCTAATCAAATAAGGAATAAGAAATTAACCATTAAATGACAATTTGTTATCATAAGCAGTAGAGGATTGCAAACAAGTCATAAGAAAACATAAGAAACTGTCTACGATTAAGAATTGCATTGTTGATGAGGATAAAGTCAAGATTTCTTCTGCAGAAATTGTTACCAATGTGGATAAGCTCTCAACCATGCGTGCTCCCTACTATTGGCATTATGAAAAATGCCCTAAACACTTGTGTTTTACCAGAATTTGTGTTTTTTTAATAAAGCTTCTTTTACTCTATTAATAGGCAAAGTGTACAAGCTTTAGTACAAAAATAGTGTGGGCTGTCAAAGCAGCCTCCATGAGCAAGTGCAGAAATCAAAATGAGGGCTGGCTAAGGCCAAAACACCCCTTCTCAGAGTCAAAGCCACAAGCAGGATAAAATATAACACGGGGCTGGCTTAGGCCAAAACACCCCGAGGACTCACAGTCATAAGCATAAAAAAGGAAAGAATTCCACTTTGAAACAAATGTAATTGAAGAAATAATGGCGCTATTATAATCCTAAGGGCAACATCTTGATTTAGTTTCTCAAGTCCTCCTTCAAGGACAGAGATTTCAAGGGGGGTTGACTTGTAGCATACTCAAATAATTTACTAATTATTAAATACAAGTAAGGATTAGGAGAACAGTCACAACCATAGTAAATAGTGATAATGTCATTCAAGATAGTATAAAGTTATTTAACAACTGATCAGTTCTTAATTGTATCTTAATTTTTTCTCTTGACAGTCTAACACACTCCTTTTGTGGTTATAATTGCCATTTTTATGATTGACTGTTGGAAAGGACCCATCTAATTCAAACATGCTTCCATTTTGCATATTCTTGATATAATTGTTTGCTTTGTCTTTAGACACGCTCAAACAATTCAGAGCCAGTATGATAAATTTTATGTATTTGAAAAGCATCCCTACAACAAAGATTCATTTAATTTTGAATTTAAAATCTTCCAATAATCAAAAGTCCTGCTTTCAAGGATCAAAACTTTCCTGATGTGTATTAATGTTCTATATCATGAGCTTGCTATTTTTTTATCGTAGGAACTGAAGTTATGTTCCCTCTGGTTGTATCTTGTTCAAAATTGGTTTTATTCTCCTCTGGATTCAGATGTTTCAGTATAGTTGCCATTGTGTGTTTACTTGAGGTATTTTAAATTATTATATATTGTTTTTTATAAAATTGTTTGGAGCTTATGATGAAATTTTCTATTCATATTTTTTTCTGTATTCCTCTAAATTTTAGTTCACTGGGTCTTCTGACCTGATTCATCCTTTTTATACAATTTTAGAGTTGGCTCAGCTGTCTTGAATCTTGACTCTTGATTACTCTATAAAGTGTCCAGCTGGAGAATTGCATATCAGTGGTATTTTTAAATGGATATTGAGTTGTTTTCCAAAGTCTTTGGTATTTATAAGTTTGCTGTCTTTATGCTTGCAGATTGAGAACCCGCTTCAAAGGCATGGTGGCAGGTTGGAGCATAATGAGACATATTGTGGGTCTTGCTTTGGGGCAGAAGCAGTGGGTTTTCCTTCACATTAACTGCCTTCTTTTATTAGAATTAAAATGTTCTGACTGTTTGCTAATGCTGAGCTGGAGTCTTTTGCCCATACAGAACTTTTTCTTCGAGTTAATTGGTATACCTATTACTGCTATCAGAGAATGTTAACGAATTCAATATGGTGATATTGATTTTAATCTTCATTCACATATGGCATAAGTCTATTGTTTCTTCGTATTCTTTCTCTTTTCTACTTTCTTTACTTCCTAGTAGTGATATGAAGGGTCTGCAATAGTCATGTTTATTTTGGTCATCCAGTGAGATTTTTGAATATATTTGTAATTTGGCTAATTTATCTTTGCCAATTATAGAAACTACATATGCCAGAGATTTCAGTTTCAGTCTGATCCTGGAGAAAGTTGTTATCATGTTTCTAATGCAATGCCACCCATAGAAGAAAAACTCGGCATCGGCAAAAAATCGGCAAGGGTCCTGAAAACATTGCTTCGGAAAAAATCGGCTAAAAAATCGGAAAAAATCGGAAAACCTAGGAAAACATTAAAAAATACATAATTTATTCATTTTTTTCAAAATTTTAAACATTTTTCAATATATAAAGCAACAACCACATCATATAAACACATAGGCACATAAATATGGAGAAAGAACTGATATATATGATACAGTGGATGCCAAATAAAAACTGATACATCAAAGTCATTATTGAAAATCTGAAACCAATACAAAATGACATCAATGATCACATATATAAATGTATATGTCCCAAAACTAGCAACTAGCTATATGATATCAAATTATCAATGCCCTCTCCCCCTTTTACTGGAAACAATCAGGGGCTGTTTGCCAAGCCTTGAACCAGAGACAAAAGGTCTTGGTCAGGCATTAATGCTGGATGGAGGACTAGATACTCCAATATGTGTAGAAAGTGGTGTTCCACTTTCAACTAGCTCATCATCCTCCATGGTGTATGGATGAATCTCCTCCTCCTTGTCCTCCTGCTGCTGCTCCTGGTCCCTTTCCTCTAACCATGCAGGTGGCTCATCCAAGAGAGGCACCTCAATCTCCACCCTCCACTTAGACAATATATCAATATTGTCCAAAGAAATGGAATCCACTTCTGGCTCTTTCTCTATCTGCCTCATCCAAAGTCGAAGATTGTAGTGGACGTACACCAAGTCATTAAGACGTGGGAATGCCAACCTGTAAGAGGGTCATAAAAAACTTGATGAGTGTTGAGGGTTATAAATTTAAATTACAAAAAATGTAATTGACTAATTGCTTTGTTAAAGTGCTAACTTCTAACCTGTTGCGTCTTTTGGAGTGTATTTTGTAAAAAATACTCCAATTGCGCTCACAACCCGAAGAGCTACAGGTTCGACTGAGTATTCTAATGGCAACTTTTCGTAAATTTGGTGCTTTTGTGCCATAGTTCCTCCACCAAACGTCTGCAACAAATAAGAAAGAAAGAAAACATTAAAGGTTTAAACAATGAACATAATTAACTTTCAAATAAAAATTTAAATTTTGAAATTTAAAATACATAATATAATTTTAAAAATCTAATGAATTACGTGGCATCAAATGGGTCGTTAGCCTGACTGCATGTTCAAAGCCAAATAATCCAGCACATTCCCTATACATCTCTATCTCGCGATTTATTTGATCGCGAACGCTAGCATCAGGTACCATCCTCCGAAGACAAGTAAAGAGGCCATCCATCACATCATCATCAAAGTCAAAGTTGCATTTGTAGGAAAATGCAGGGTTGAGGAAAAACACTGTTGAATGAATGGGTCGATGGAGCATTCCGGTCCAACGACTACCAATCAAATCCCATATCATCATCTGTCTGTTGCACCCAGGGGTACCCTTTCCCTCATAAGCCCAGATAAATTCTTTGGCCTTATCCGTGGCCTCATACAAATAGCCCATTACGGGCTTGTCGCCATCAACCAATCTCAAAACCTTTACCAAAGGTTCAACAACGGAGCAAACTTCTTCTACTTCTTCCCAGAGTAGTTAGCAACCAAATTCCTTCTTGAAAGTAGAGCCAACTCTTCCTTGAAATGTGCACCCTCTTCCTTGGAATTTGCGCCTAGCGCACATGCTGCCCTCTTCAGCAAGTGCACCCGTCTTCTTCAAGTGCGCCCCTTCTTCTTCTCCACAAACTCTTTTCTCCTCCCCTTCCTCACTTCTTCTCAACTGAACAATGCGCCCTTCCTCTTCCTCACTTTTGCCTTTGTTCTCCTGATTAGCTTGACCTAGGGATCAAAGGCCAAGATTAGATCTTAGCATTCTAAGATCAAGGGTGGAGATTAAATCTCCCCCTTCACTTAAGTTCCCTAAGTCACTTTATCATTAATGAGTTCATAAAGTCACTTTGAATTTATAACATAAAGTTAAGTAAGGGAGGGGTACTTTTCCCCCTTTAGTGTTAGGCACATCAATAACACCAGGGGACCACTTCCCAATAAACAAAGGAGACCGTGCAACATTTAATGAACGAAAGTTGGCATATAAAACGAACCCAATGGTAAGATCAACCTCCTCTTGCTTCTCCTGTTAAAAGATCTTGTCCATTGGACCACCACTTGGAGCTGGCCTCTTTCTTGTTGGCTGAATTGTGGTCCCACTCCCAAATCTGCTAGATGGCTTGTTCGTGAATGGAAGAGGATCCTCATTTTTGTGTTCCTACTTGCTGCAACGACTTTCCCCAATCCAATATCATCCTCTCTTTCCATTTCTTTTGGTTTGGTAGCATTCACCGCTTTACATGCTTCAAGTCCAAAGTGAAGGTCGAACAAATGGCCCTTTAACTTTGTTGAGTTTTGGGTACCTTAGAAAGTGGTCCCCTTGAGTTATTGAGTGTCTAACTCAAAGGGGGAAAAAGTGACCCTCAACCCACTTTACTTTATGTTATAAAGTCAAAGCGACTTTATTAGCACTTAAGTTACAAAGTGACTTTATTAACATAAAGTAACTTAGGAACTTAAGTAAAAGGGGAGATTCAATCTCAACCCTTGATATTGGTTGGCCTAGATCTAATCTTGGCCATTGGTTTCCTAGGTTAGCCTAAGGATGAGGGAAAAAGGGCATTCATTGTTCACTCTTGAGATTGGAGTGAAGAGAAGAGAGGAGAGGAAAATATTTTGGAGAAGAGAGGGCGCACTTGAGAGGAGGGCACATTAGCTTGAGGTTGGGCGGACCATTGAGGAGGGGGCGCACATGCTTGTGGAGGGGCGCACTTAAGTATAGGGTGCACCTAGCCAAGGAGGGGTGGTGCACCATTGCAGAGGGCTCTTCATGCAAGGAAGGGTGCACTTAGCAAAGGAGGCACATCTACAAGGCTAGTAGGCAAGCAAGGAAAGGGGGCGCATTATCCAAGAGGGGCACAAATCCCAAGGAGGGCGCAAATCCCAAGGAGAACTACAAATCCAAGCTCAAGTGGAGTTGGCTATTGTATCGGGTTCTTCTTGTATATTTCCTTGTTGCTATATTTGCTTGAGATCTCTATAATAAAATTTCTCTTCTGCTGGTTTTCCTCATGGGGGTTTTTCTAGGGTCATGTTGACCAAAATACCCATGTCTAAATCTTGTGGTTTGCATATTTCCTTATCGGCATTAAAAGTGGAAAAGATCTAGAGGGTATTTTCTGTTTTGAAGTATTTGAATGTGCTAATCATGGACAACAAAACTTCCTAATTAAACCATTCAAACAGCAGCTTCAAAAGAGCATTAAATCACTTCCTAAAAGACAGATTCAGTGGGCAGATTTTTCAGATCTGGTGGCTGTCCTAAAACAGCAAGAAAACAGTACTGAAATTACCTTGAAAAATGTGCCCAATAAGGTCAAGGACAGACCTGTTGGTCAGCTTGTTAGGATCCTCAAAATTATTCAAACTTGATAGTAGGTGCTCTTGTATTGAATGCGGCAGAAATTACACGTCCAAAGAACATTCCCTCCCCAACAAACTTTACCTTGTGCCCTTTGTAATGTTCCCAAGCCAAGGTGCCAAGAACATTGTGTTTTCCATTAATTTTTAATTGTTTTCTGGTTGTGGCATTTCGTCAAACACTTTGCTGATTTGGCCTTTTAGATTGCACTAGGGTTTATACCGATGGTTTATATGTGTTTGCAACAATAATCAAGAAGATATAGCAATGGAACATACCTCAACAAGATGCAAGATCAACAATATAAGAGACAACCCAAAAATACCTCAGATTTGATATTATTCATAATAGAAGACCCTGATACAATGGATCTGCAGATCTGGTACAATATAGCTAAGAGCTAATAGCAAAGTGCAGATGATCCTCAAGCAAAATCAAGAATAGAAGCTACAAGCCTCCAAAGGCTACCTGACTACAATAGATGAATAACAAGATGAGATCCGGTTCTTATGAAGTGCCAAACCCCAAAACTGGATGACTCACGCCCTGCTGGAACGCTGAATGCACTCAATAATTCGGCCTTGCTGCTAGAGGCCCCCAAATACTCTGAAAATCACAGGAAGTGTAGATCGGGCCAAGGTCACACCACTGACGAAGTCTCAAGCTGATATGTGAAGAGATGATACTCCAAATGACAATCTTCTATTTGACTTGCGCCCTCCTGGATGACTGAAACCCCAGATAATTCGGCCCTCCTCCTACTTGGCATCAATATCAAGCAAAACACTCTAGAAGCATAGATCTAATGTCTAGGAACAAGGTAGGATAGATACCTAGCTGAAGAATGAAGCTAGGAACCCTCTCATGAGTAGATCCACTTCACAATTGCGCCCTCCTCTTTGGGAAATCGTCCCTCTCTCAATGTAAATCAAATCTCCACCAAAATACCTTCGGGAGGAATCGAGAATGGCGCTATGGCCTCTACAAAGAAAACCCAATAACTGGAATCTCCAAATTCCCTTCTCCTTGGCTAGATCGAACTGTTCTAGCTCCACAAATGTGCCCCCCTTGCTGGAAACCCTCAATGGTGCGTTCTCTCTCTCTCTCTCTGTACCTGTGGTTGATGTAGAACCCCTCCTGAATCTGAGTAGATTTGATGTAGAATGGTGAGGGAGGAATCTTTCACCTTCGTGACCAAGCTTGGATCAGGTTGGGTGGGATCTTTCACCATCGAGCTGATCTCTAGGGTTTGTTAAGTCAAAACCCTCAAAATCCCCAAGTGCATGGGCTCACTAGCTAGAAGCCAGATATCCAAATGATAATCAATATGAATGAGAGAATAGAGGCCCTTGCCTCTCTTTTATTCTTCCTGCTCACCTTGTCTCTCCAAAGTGACTTTTACTTTATTAATTATTAATTATTTAATTAAATCACTTTAATTAATTAATTAACCATTTTACCTTTGAAAAGTACCTTATCTCTCCTTGTGGCTTCCCTGGCTACTGAAAGTCGCTTCTCATCATCTTACCCTGTAGTGTCGTTCCTCTCGATTCCAATGAGCTATTACACTAAGAGGTTCCTCCAAGTATTATGCCCAATATGACCTCCTTAGTGAATTTAGTTAACTTATAGCCCAAAATAACTCAAAATCATGAAAATCGTAGGAATGCAACGGAACCAAAGCCAAGCTGTGCGGAATGGATCATAATGATGAAATAAGATGAGCGATGCAAGCCGAACCCCAAAATACCCCTCAATAGCCCATGTACTCGCTATAACCTCCATTTGGCCACTCTGGTCATCATAACACTCTGTAATATAATGATGTCTCAAAGTGGGGACATTACAGTCCTCCCTACTAGAATATTGCTTGTCCTCAAGCAATAACTGAATCAATCCAAATATAATACCGGGGTCCCATGTCCACCTGTGGGAGACACAGTAGGATCCATCCAAAGATGAACTATTATACACTCCACCCCCTGGGTCCCATATCGGGACGTGAACTGCAATACCCTGTGAAGCATAATCTTGAAATATATCAACACCATGAATCTCCTGCACATGACACATGGCCTCATCCCATAATGAGTCCATCCTCTGAGTCCATATCAAGACCAACACGGTCTCCATCAACTGCACATGCTGCTGCCATAGTGAGGTACTGCAAGACCTCCATGAGACATCCTCAAGTGATGTGCTCTCCTCCACACTGAAGCTCGCTGGAAAGTCAAAATAACTTTCCCCAGCAAGATTCCACTCGCCTCTATTAGTCAATGAAATGCTCAACCCTGCAATCCCTGGGTCCCATGCTAGTCTCTGCCAAAGATCACCACGCTGGCGCTGCACTACTCTGACCATGACTGTCTGCTCCCTGTATACATACTGGATCCCCCACTCCTGGATCCTCAACCTGGAATACCTGTGGCAACTCGACCTGTTGTCTAGAAGCTGCATCTGTAAAAGAATCTCTGTGGAAGTAGTACCTGCCCAACCATCTCCATGCTCGATCATGGTGATTAAAAGGGAGAAACTGTCTCACTCCCTAGGACAAGTCCCTGCAAGCCCACTCAAAACCAACCCAAAGTGAAGTATGTGGCTCTCTGGCGCCACTAGGGTCATCATGAAGTGAAACAACCTACTAACAAAATGAACTCCTGGGTCCCATGTCAAACTTGGAAGTTTATCACTTCCAATCCCCACTATTTGCTCCTGTGTCATACTGGTCACTGTCGGAAGCCCTCCGTGCTCATCCTCATGAGAATCTGCATCTGTGTCACCCTTTGAGATGTTTGCTATCTCTTGACCTATGATGCTCACCATCTTGCACAAAGTATCAATTGTCTGCCTATGATGATCCACCCCTATCCTGCTGTATGCCGTAAAAGCACTCCTGTCAGGTGGTCTCAACCTACTCACTCTCCATGTCCTTTGCCACTGTATATCTCTCCTCACGTTGCTGTCAATGATAAAAGTGTCGGGAAAGAGTAACATAAACATCCGTGGCTGACTGTAGGACTGGAAGGTATCATATGCTTTGGTCAATCCCAAGGATTTAACCAAAAGCTCGTCCACCGGTACCCATGGTACATACTCACCTGTAATCATCATCGAATCCCAATCATCATCACCCTTATGGCTGTTGCCACTGTGAAGGTGATCCGACAGTATTATGTGCTGCTGCAAAAGAGAGACATCTCCATTCTCTACTAAGTGTGTGTCCTCCTTGCAAGCCAATACGCTCCCTTGAATCCCATTGTACATCTCTGCATGTCTCTGTGAGTTATCACTCACCACGGTATGCTTCTGCATACTCATGTAATCTCCAGTATACTCCTGCAACAGCATGGGTCCTGGGTGTACTACTGGATCAACCTCTACATGAAGGTCAACCGCTCCCGGGACACAAATGGAAGTGTCCTCAAAACTGCCCCTGGCTCTGGAGTCCCCATGCGTATGTGAGTGCTCAACTATCTCAAAGACCCTGGTGGAGGGTAGCTCTGCTCATTCGGATCATAACTCTCGATACTCATCAGTGATCCTGGGTACCCCTCATGCTCCTCCATCAACTGGTGCCCCTCTGCTAGACCACCAACATCCTCTAGCACTGTGACTGAATGATATATCTGAGCCTCCACTAAGATAGATGTAGTGGATCTCTAACGAATCTCCTCTGACATGGACTCTGATTCTTGAAGGGTTGTCTATGTGCCTCCCAAGAATCCTCGAGTGCGCTCCAACTCATGAGTGAGTCTGTCCACCTCCGACTCCTGCTCCCTCAGGGCCCTGTGATACATCTCGCCAATCCCCAATAGGTAATCCCTGTCCATCAATAACTATTGGTAGTCGGTCCTCATCACAGACTCTCTCTCCCTAAGAGTGTGAAAGTCATCCATGGCAAATCCCCTGTCTGAACTGTCATGTGCCACCGATGCCCTCCAACAATAATCTGCCACCAATGCATGTGTGTCATTAATGCGCCTAGTGGCTGCTATGATCATGTCCTCACCGACTCTCAACTGTCCTGCCTAGTAGCGTGACTCTTGATCACCATCATGTTAAGGTGCTACCTCATGCCCCTCACTGCTAGTGTCAACCTTGGAATCCCCAACCCCACTCTCTACAAAAGATAAAGCACTGAACTGATCCCTGTCCACTGTGCTACTGGGTCCTCCTATATGGACTGCACATCATCACCAACTACTAGCTCCCTCTGAGTCATGCTGTATCCTGTATGAACAACTGTATCCTCCTGTGCACTCACCCGGCTACTATCATCTGCGCCTGGGTCCCATACAGATGTGTCCAGACACGTGCTATGGTCATCCCGACCAATAAGGAGTACATCCTCATTACTGCAGGCTAGTCCTAGAAGTAAGTGTCCCATCAAACTGTCAGTCTCCACAGCCTGATCAAACAATGGAGTCTCCAAAAGACGTGACCCACTCTATTCATACTGATGTGTAAGGTCAACTATCTACACGTCGTGTCTCTCCTCCTGGGTTTGTGGATCCATGTCCCTGGTGTGCATTGTTCACACACTGCTCCTCCATCATATCTGAAATGCTACTGATATCCTCATGTGTCGTGGCTATCATCGGTGTCTGAAAAGATGACAAATGTGTCACGGTCCTCATAGGAAGCTCGCCAGGTCTAGGCACTAACACGTGTGAATCCCCACTAGTGTCACCACTCTGTTGAAGTGTAAGGTCATCAACATTATGTGATATGGCTGCTGAAGTACCGATGCTATCATCTTGTCCATCCAACTGTCCATCCAATACGCAAGGGTTACTATCCTCCCCAAGCGTGCAAGAATCACTAGCCTTTGTGCAGGAGTCTCTAGCATCATTAGATTGCTCCAAATAAGCATCTATCTCTGCATCCTCACACACCTCATCATCACTGTCATGGTGCACCTCAATAACGTGTTTCTTACCTTTATCCCTACATCTATGATCTGGTTCCCAAGGCACTTTGCAATTGTAGCAAAGTTGCCTGCTCCTAATGGGTGTGGGGTTACTTTGTGCTTCTCTCCATCTAGCTGTTCTGGCTATGTATCCCTCTGTCATGTTGACCCAATGTGTAACCTCATCTTCGCTCCACCTAGGATTGTTTATGGATAAATATTGTTGGAATGTTATTTGAGCCCTAAACACCTCACTAGAGGCGTAGTAGTCCCATTCACAACGTACAACCTCTCTAGCAAAATCCGTAATATCCATCTCCATTGTATTTCTGCATGTGCTAATTCCCACTGGCTGGGAGGATCAACGCTTTGGTACCACTGTAATGTTCCCAAGCCAAGGTGCCAAGAACATTGCGTTTTCCATGAATTTTTAATTGTTTTCTGGTTGTGGCATTTCGTCATACACTTTGCTGATTTGGTCTTTTAGATTGCACTAGGGTTTATACTGATGGTTTATATGTATGTTTGCAACAATAATCAAGAAGATATAGCAATGGGACATACCTCAACAAGATGCAAGATCAACAATATAAGAGACAACCCAAAAATACCTCAGATATGATATTATTCATAATAGGAGAAGACCCTGATACAATGGATCTGCAGATCTGGTACAATATAGCTAAGAGCTAATAACAAAGTGCAGATGATCCTCAAGCAAAATCAAGAATAGAAGCTACAAGCCTCCAAAGGCCACTTGACTACAATAGATGAATAACAAGATGAGATTCAGGTCTTATGAAGTGCCAAACCCCAAAACTGGATGACTCATGCCCTGCTGGAAAGCTGATTACACTCAATAATTCGGCCCTGCTGGAAAGCTGATTACACTCAATAATTCGGCCTTGCTGCTAGAGGCCCCCAAATACTCTGAAAATCACGAGAAGATAGATCGGGCCAAGGTCACACCACTGACGAAGTCTCAAGCTGATATGTGAAGAGATGATCCTCCAAATGACAATCCTCTATTTCACTTGCGCCCTCCTGGATGACTGAAACCCTAGATAATTCAGCCGTCCTCCTACTTGGCATCAATAGCAAGCAAAACACTCTAGAAGCATAGATCTGATGTCTAGGAACAAGATAGGATAGATACCTAGCTGAAGAATGAAGCTAGGAACCCTCTCATGAGTAGATCCACTTCACAATTGTGCCCTCCTCTTGGGGAAATCGTCCCACTCAATGTAAATCAAATCTCCACCAAAATACCTTCGAGAGGAACCAAGAATGGCGCTATTGAAGATTTTCAGGTCCTATCAAGCTTGTCAACTGGGTCTGTCTTTGACCACAAATCTCTAAGTTTCAATTGTTATGTAAAGTGTTTGCTGCTGTTTTAGGACAACCAAGAGTCCAATAACTTCTTGCTGATTTGTTACGGTTGCACTTCCAATTTTAGGTGCTCTAGCATGTAGTTTTATTAACCAGAAATTAGCACATGCATACTAAAATAAGTACAAGACACCTAAAGATCTTTACAACTGAAAATGAACAGATCTAAGAGACTAACACATTCATTTTTGTACACAGGTATTTTTGGTCAACATGACCTTGGTTAAGACCCCCCCGAGGAAAACCAGTTTGGGATATCTGTCTATATAATGATGATTAAAGCAAGAGATACAACAAGTAATGAAATACAATGGAACCTGTATACATAGCAAGCTCCTCACGAGCCTTGCCACAAGAACCAGAGAAAAAAGTGCCCAAACTGTGGTGCGCCCTCTCCCTTTGTTGCCCTCTGCACTGAACTGAAGCACCCTAGCTCATCAGTAACCCAATGAAGAAATCCCTCCACAGGAATGTTCTCTCCTGTGCTGCCTCTCCACTGAAACTGTAAGAGCTCAAATCCTCCAAGTAGATCTGCTACCAGGTAGCTGCCAGTCCTCTCAACATGTGCGCCCTCCTCCTAGCAAAAATGATCGCCAGAAATAAACTGAGCCTCAAACAGAATGTATCTCTCCACAGAAACAAGCGCCCAAGCTCTCCTCTCCCTATGCATCAGACCTCATCTCAATCTGACAAGACCTCCTCCTCTGATGAGCAAATGAAGGAAATAAAATGCACCCTCCTCCTCAAGATGCGCCCCTCCTCCATGAAAATGCTCCCTCTCAGAAATGGAAGCTATGGCTCCATGGAAATGCTCTCCATGCAAGCTCAAACCAACCACAAGCTTCTCCTCAAGCTCTCAAGGGTTTTACTCAAACCCTCATGAAGTGCGCCCTCTTTCTCCTCAAGATTTGCGCCCTCCTTCTCTTCTCCAAATCTCACAAGTGAAGAATGAGTCTCAAAAATAGCTTTACCCTCTCTTTACCCTCCTCATGCCAACCCTAAAAGATTAATGGCCTAGATTAGATCTAGCCAAGTCTAATCAATGGGTGAGATCAAATCCAAAAAATCTCACTAAGGAAACCCACTTTCCTTAGTTGCTTTGTGTCTATTAATTCACCCACATTGTGAATTAATTGTCACTTTATGACTTAA
>CBVK0100795064.1:0-20017 GCA_900067695.1 Picea abies | reverse complement strand
GTTACAATGTAGTCTCTCTTAGATGCTTGTCTCAATTGCATGGACTACAACATTTTGGTTTCAATTTCATGTGACTTGAACTTGGAGAAATCTAGAAACTTTGAGCTTGGGTGGAAGATTGGCTCAAGAAGCTCGTAGAATTATTTGAGATGCATGAAGGGAATCTTGGAGCGGTAGTTTTCCTAGATTTTTCATCATACAAATTGATCGCGGATGTTGTTGTGTGAAGAAAAACCTGCATAAGAAATCGGAAAGTTCATCAAATAAAAGAAAGTAAAATAAAAATATATTTTTGATGAAAAGTAAGAGGCTATCCCACGCCCATACTAGGAATCACATGTGTATTTAAAGAAAAAAAAATATGTGAGCTGGAAGTCGAAATTTGAATGGTTGATCTGTTGCAATGAGTTTCTTAAAGGAATTGACCCTTGGTCATGGAGGACATGGTGGTCGCACAAGGAAATGATCATTCATGTATGCTCATCACTATGGAAGAGATGGATCATAGAGCTGTGGAAGGACAATGGATCTAGTGTAAAACCATAATTTGATGAAATTCGCACGCACATGTCAATATTATTTTATCAAAGGATGTTCAAGACCCATCCTTGCAAAAAGAGAAATTTTCTTTTTATAGCGCCATAAAAACGTCCCTATCACATAGTGGAGAAAGATTGCACACTAGTTGTTTCCTTCTCAGTCAGATGGGAAATCATGGAGAGTGCCTCATACATAACTCTCATTACTGTGATTTAAAAATCATTGGAATATACTCAGATTTAAAATACCATAATTAGAGAGAAATTGTGAATCTATGCAGTTGGCATCCATGGTTGGTTATTAGGGTCATCTACTAAAATAATGAATCTTCCGTGCAGAGGAGATGCTCGTCGATCGCTACTTGTGAGGTCATATGGGGAGGCAATGTGGACTAGAATGCAAGCACCAGGTTGAAATATTTCCCAATTATGGAAATCTCAAGCGAAGAAAAATCAGAAAGCAAGCCCATACTAACGGTCATGTTGGATTTGATGTTTTTGATGTCTATGCGAAAATGGTTTCCAACCCAGTTGAATTCATTCTTGAAGATGTCGAACTGCGGATGCATTTTGGTTTTGTTGGTTGATCGTTGGAATTGTTAGGAAGCAGAAGAAAAACAAATCTATTCCATAACAAAGCATAAACTAAGCAAGATCAAACACGCATAAAAGCAAGAACAACAAACACACACTTGATACAGTGATTTATGTGGAAACCCAAATCGAGAAAAAACCATGGGCAATGATTATCGGTCTTCTTCTATTCAAGGGAGAATTACAATAGCCAACCCAAGCATACAACCATCGTCTCCTCACACAATGTACTCTCTTGCACTCACATTATACTCTACCTCTATGGGTATGCTCGTATATATAACATATATCACTCAGTTACACATACTGACTATGAATAGATCACATAGTTACACAAATAGTTCATAAATATATTGCATGCATGTGCATGTGCATCTCCATGTGACCGCATGAGGAAATTCATTGGCATGTTTCCAAAAATCTCCACCTTGACAACAATTTACCTCATATATCATTCCCTTTATTAATTCATCACCTTTTCTGCAAACCAAGACAAGCCAAACAACATCACTACTCCGCAACTTCTCTGCCAATATCATTACGTGAACATGCCTACACGATTCAGTCCAGGATGGACCATTCTGACTCCATCGGTAACTTCTCTAATAGACCGATGCACTTTTCCAAATATCATGAATCATAGCCACATACCAAATCATTGCAATCACTGTAGGTGATACTTGTGCTTATGTGTTTGAAGCACCCATTTCCATGCTCCTGACGTGATTTTTCCATGTGTCTACTGAAAACACCAACTACATGTGAAATTCTGACCATTTCTCCATCTTACTCATTAAACTTCCTAGTAGCATATAATACTCAAGACATATAACCCTTTCCTTCTTCATTAATATAGAAACCTGAAGAGAATTTACAATGGAAAGCCAAAGGGATTTTACCAGTTTCACATTATTCATATTGAATTTCCTGAGTATCTTCACCACATTCTTCTCTTGTGATAACCAAGCTTACCATATTATCAGTCTCCGTGTATTTCCATGCCCAAAATTTATTTTTCCACTCCCATATTGTTCATAACAAACGTTCTAACCAACTGAGCCAACATGTTGATCTCAACCATGCCTGTACTTGCAACAAGCATAAAACATAACACTAAGATAATCAATATACCATAAACACAATGGTTATACTCACTTCTTGAAAATTTTATCTCACCATGAAGGAATCAAACACCTTGTACCATTTCTTCACACCATACAACGATTTTTTGAGTTTGCAAACAAATATCATATTGTGGTTCTGAACTAACTGTTCTTGTTGTTCCATATACATCACCTTATAAAAGGATATTAATCAAACACTGAATTTCTTTCCAAGATGATTCCATGGGTAGTAGGATCCCACAAATTGCACCCCTTAACATCATCACCATATCAAAGATATACTTATTTGATCTAGGTCCTACTTAGAAAGATCATAAAAAACCATAAGCATCACAACCAAATAATTTCACATTTGAGTAATTAGTAGATGACCTATTCATACATCTTCCTGAGTCTTCCTGTCTTTTGTAAACGATGGTGACTGAGTTACCAGATAGCACAACCAATTTTCTCCACAACTATTGTTGCAACTTTTAATTAGTGAACATGCTTATTTGATCCCAAATTCCTTGCAATACTTTCCAAGTTCCATGGATATGAACTTACCTTCATCGTATATTCTCAAACACTTTATTGACCTAACAACACATCCGACTTTCTATAGACCGACCTTTGTAAAACGGAGACACTGCCGCACCTCGAACTTTTCATTCAAAAAACCTTGACCAAATCTGACCAAGTAAGTCTTAACCGCTTACCTCCAGGCCCATTTACAATGGAGTTCACCAAGCCTTTTTTATAGGCTTCATTGCACGCAAATCCATGGACATAATACCACGAGATACCCAAAACACATGGACCTGAAAAACCACTTGCTTTGACCTAAAACCAAATTTAACTCATTAACTCTTTCATTGAGAAAAGGTTAACCGAACATACATGCCCCCTCACATATTCAATCTACCTAAATCTATTTTTAAATTTTTCATAGGTGACTTGATAAACCAGGGGTACGCATGCCTATCCAGGTCTTAGAGACATATGCCCATTTACATGCAATCAATAATTTCTACAACTCCAAAGTAAAAACACTTTTTTTTTATAATTATTATTTCATGGTGACTCAACCATCACTGCCCTGCACCTTCTATGCAAACATAGGTGGAGAGACAAAAAATTTAGAAAAAACTTCATTAACCATACCTGTAGTTGAATTTGCATCTTTTGTGGAGTCCTCTTTGGATGCTTGTTGTCTTTTCCAAAAATCCTTCTTGAGATGCCCAGATTTGCCACAAAACCAACATTTTGTCTTACCCTTAGTTTCTCTTCAAGAAGATTATGTTTAACAAGTTCTGTGTCATATACAGACTCTCCAGTTTGGTCCACAAACATGTTGTTGTCACATCTTCAACGATGTTAAACAACATCTCATCTGCTAAACAAAAACAAATAGTACTGAGGTCTCTTGCATCAAGATCCTCGCAGTTCTCGTCTGTCATGCTTGTCGATTTCTTTGACTTTTCATCCAACACCTTTTGCAATCCTAGTTACACAAGAAGATCCTGCATCTTGAATTTCCATAGCGAAAAGCTATTCTTACCGCTAAATTTCCCTACCTCAAACTTAGAACTCTACACTTTCTCCATTTAACACAAAACTCCCAGAACCACTGCTTATAAAATCAAGCCCTTTTAAATGTTGAAGAATAATGGTATAAACCCTCCAAAAATTTTAATATTTTTTTTTTCAAAAAAGCAATATTTTATACCTAAAAAATTTTTTTTACTAACCTCACGTTTTATAAAAGAATTCACTTTTTAAACAAAGGTATCTACCTTATATATTAATAAAAGGTTTGCCTCACTCCATAAATTCGATTCCCCCACCTTTTGTTTTATGTCCATAACAAAGGTCCACCTCACCGTTATGAAATAATATCCTCCACTTAACAAGACGTCATCCACTCATAAAATGTTCTTCCTTTTAAAAAAGCTTCATACCATTCGCAACTTTTAAAACATGAAATTTTTTTTTGTTAAAGATCAACGCTCTCTTAAGGATGTAAAAGGGTGTAAAGGGAGAGCTACTTTGAGAGATCAACGCTCCTTCAATGTGAATGGGGAAGCGTCGATTTTCCATGGTGCGCAAACTACGTGCATTGATTTCGAGAAATTTGCGATTTCTTAAGTGTGAGAGGGTCGGCGTGTGTCTAAGACTTCCTAGGGAGCACCAATGACCTTAAACTTATTGCGCTCATCGGATACCTGCATGCAATTTTCGTTGGATCACCTACGACATCAACCTGCTCTGATACCACTTGTTGGGAAGAAGAAACAAAATACCACTTGTTTAGGGTCGTTTTGGGGCCCTAAATAGTGTTTTTAGGGCTCGCCACAGGCAACATGTGTATTAATCGGATAGAAATTAACAACGAGATATAATGCGCCTAAAGCAGAGATCGTATGCAAAAGTTACAACCCCAAGAAGTTGATGAACTAACTTACTCAACTGTGGCCCACAAGACTTTTGGTGCTTTATTTCCTAGGGTTAGGTTTTTTTATGTCTACAGTTTTTGACATTCTTTTTTATTGTAAAAAGGCCTTGAGAGCCTCATTGTAAACATCTTTTGGTGGGTCAATGCAACAATAACATCTCTTCTCAAAGATAAGCCGCCACCATTCTAGCAAGCTTCTTTTCCACTCCATTTTATAGTTTCAGCTTATTTCCTTATTGGATAGAAACATGTTTTATTGTATATCTTTTATTCTCTGTTAAGCATCTTTTGATAATAATCTGTAGTCATTTTGTTCTTCCCATAAAATCTGGATCATGTAGGTAGTGAATCTTTGGAGCTTGTTCACATATCTGTTGATTCTATTTATGATACTAATATACTTCCTCAAACCTTAATAGATGTACAAAATTCACCTTTATGATTCTGTTAAGAAGAAATATCCTCCTTTAAACCCTTTCTAAAAAACCCTATTATCCCTCCATCTACTGAAGCCCATAAAATTATTTTGCAGTACCTTGTGTCTGATTTAGGAGGACAAAGAGCTTGAGGGAATCAACCTCCCCCGCCACCTTTGAATCCTTGGTTCATGTGCCTATTCGGCCCTCTAAATCGGTTTACTCACGTCCATGACCTACCTTAAAATTGCCTAAAGTTGTTACCCAAATACAATGGTGAACCAACCCTTTCTGCTAAAGAACAAGTAGCTTCCTTCTAGGATTTCACTAATAACCTACTCATGGAGCATGATGATGTATTCATGATGTTTTGTTTTCAAACCCTAAAGGGATATGTTTGTAAATCGTTCATAGAACTCCTCGCTGCTTATATTGACAATTAGCAGGCTCTTGAATATGCATTCATGAAGCACTGGGGGGAGAAGAGGGATAGCCTGTATTACCTAACTAAACTCAACTCCCTTAAGAAGAAATAAAATGAGTCTATTGTTCACTTTAATATAAGGTTTGAAAAGATCTACAACAAGATTCCAAGAGAAATAAATCATTTGCAACAAACAACCAAGGTCACATATGTTGGGACTTTTGATGCATATTTTTCCATGGAATTAAGAGAAAGAAGAGCTCCCAGATGGATGATAATGTAGGATGATACAATAAAAATTGAGGGAAATATGATTGCATCAAGAAAAATGAAACAAAATTATGATCAAGAAGACAAGAATAAGATAAGAGAACACTGTGACCCTCTAAACCCAGCCAAGGATACTCATGAAGCTCAAATGGATGAAATGTATATACTAATGAGAAATATGACAAACAAGATATCTAGATTTGAAATGGAGAATGACAACGCTAGTAAATTCACTCATGAAAGAGGGCTGAGGAACCCTAACCAATTTAGGAGGCATTTTAATCCTCATGTCCAAACTAATTAATGATCAAAATAACATGGTAGAAGAAGAAACATATGAAGGATGCATTTAAAATATAGAGGACATAAACCTGTCGCAAGAGGAAAGTAATATGATGCACCTAACTCAGAATGATTATGAAGACTCTCTCGACATTAGGAGGAAAACCCCCAAAAATAAATCCAGTGAAGATGTATCGTTATCTACTCAGTACAAAATGTTTGTTGATGCACTACAGGACGAAATGCACTGGAAGTATGATCTCGTGCCTAGACAAAGATTTGTTAACTAGGACAACCAACCACATCCTAAGAATCTCAGTCCAAGTCTTCCTATGGATAAAGTAAAATAATTAAAAAATACTTTCAAGACAAAAGAATTGGATGGACCTTTAAAAACATAAAAAATAGGTAAATGATCTTGAGGAATCAGTTGCATCCTTCAATTTTGAGAAAGAAATTTCCAAAATCAATATCTCTGTCCCATTGGCTGAATTGACTAAACATTCATCATACCACCAAGACATGACACCTGGCAGTGCCAGGATTTGACAGATGAAATTGTAGATGACATGGCACTAGAGATAAAATGACGTTGATTGAGAAGTATACATAGTATGTTACTTAACGTTGAATGTATGCTGACAGACCACGCTATTGGGTGTTAGATGTGTGAAGTGGCCCAATCAAAAAGTGACACATGAAATAATCAAATGGTGCCATGTGGTAGTCCAAAATTGGCCACCAAATTTTCTGTGGATAAAATTTCTTCCATACGGATAGCGAGAAGGTTCAAACATCCGACCTCCTTGACACTAATTCAGATTCATACCATTGGTTGGAGATTGTTATGTAATCCAACTATATGCTATTTAAGTTGATAATCATTGTAATAATAAACTATGTGGGAAAGCTCTGTGGGGTTGACCCTATGATCTTCGCCCACATTATACATAGTGAAAAGAACAGTTAACCAAATTCTTGACCGTTCGCATCAAATCATATCACATGCAAGCACTACACAGCGAGGCTTGTTAATATGGGTAAAAAAGTGATATTCTTATATTATGGTTCCAATATTAAGTTTCAAATAGTTAAGGCCACAGGCTTGACCCCTAGCATTTAACAACCCATAAATAAACTATGGCACCAAACTTTGATTTTTATTTGGGCGACCATGTATATTATATGGTTATCATAATATCTTATTTGGTTAAACCATATATATTATATGGTTATTATATAATATATGGTTATATACCATATATTCATATCCCATTTATGTGGTTATATTTTTTCCAAAGGTATGGAAAAAAGATTGCATATATGTGGTGGTCGATCGATTGACAAACTTCCCACATTTCTTTTCCATATCCTCATAATACATGGAAAACCCAATAGCAAAGTTGTTCTTTAGAAAGGTATTTAGACTCCATGGGTTGTTGAAGTACATTGTCAATGACAGAGACAACAGATTCGTCAATGAGTTTTCATAGGATTTTTTTAGGTTGGATGGCAGCGAGTTGATTCCTAACATTAGTTACCACCCTCAAAAGGATGGTAAAATAGAGATTGTGAACAAGTGGATCGAGGGGTATTTACATAACTATTTCTCTCGGCAACAAAAGGCATGGTTTAACCGGTTTCATTTGGGGTAACATTGTTATAATACCACTTATCATATGTGCATCAGTATGACCCCATTTCGAGCATTATATGGCTATGACGCTCCTTCATTACTTGACTTTTTGTGTGGGGATAGCAAGGCTCCCAAAGCCAATGACTGGATTTAGGAGATTCAATATATCCTCAAGACTCTCTAGGACAATTTATAGATGTCATAGAGTCAGTAGAATATCTATGAAAATAGGAATAGGTTCGAGCGAACTTTTGAGGTGGGAGACTTGGTATTTTTGAGATTACATCCCTACAAATAGTCTTAGAAAGGAAGGATTGTAATGTCCCTTTGCAAATCATCTCTTTAGGATATTGAAGCAATATCCTAAGCAATTACTGTAGGCTATAATAAGTGGGAAAACGATATTAATTAATTATTTAATGTCATGGCGGTTGAACAAGTAACCTTTTTAAAAGTGACATTGAGTAATTAATTAAAAAGGTGTTTTTAAGTGACTTGGGATTATAAGGTCATTTTACTTTATTAAAAGGGTAAAAGGGTTGTATGAGTGTCAACGAGGAAATAAAAGAGGAATGAGGGTGCCCTCTCTCATTATGCATTGTTATTTTCGAAAAACAAAATTGAGAGAGATCTTGTGGCTTTGGCTCTTGGGATGAAAAACCCTAGAGAGAGAGAATGGTTTTGGTGGTGAGACCCTCCAAGCTAATTGGTCATAGAGAGAATATCAGTCAAATATTTTCACAACACTTCATTGTGGTCAAGATATTCACCATTTGGTAGTTGGGTTTAATTTTGTAGAGGCCATTTTTGCTTGAAAGGGACAACTTGAGTGTGCAACTAAATTTCTTGTGTTTGAGGATGTGTTCTACTAGTTGGTGGCTAGGTTTATTAGTGTGGGGCTGAGTTACTCCTTGTTGCGATGTTTTTTCCCTTTGCTTGGGCATATTTAATTACAGTTGGGCATATTTACTTGCAGTTGCACGAGTATATTTGTTGAAGTAGTGTTATTGATCTATGGTTCGAGTTTCCTGATGAAAGAGGGTTGTTGGGGCCACCAGTTTAGAGTTGTTGGGGCCACCATTTCACTTATTGGGCGAGTTATATGTTTGTTGGGCAATAAATACTTTGATGTAGGGTCGATTTCTCCATTGTTGAGGTCGATTTTGTGTGCAGCGGAGCCATATTCTGGTGGGTGTTAGTTGCTGGAATGTTGGGCATATTTTTTATCATCTACGACAACATTTATCCCTGAAATTTGAAGTTGCAGCCTACATAAATTATATAGCACATTTCTTGTTTATTGTACTGTACTATCTGATTATATTTTCATGGTACCTTGGCTATTATAAATAAATGTTGCAATAAATATCTTTGAGTTTCCATATATTGGTGTTACATTGTCAATCTCAAGTAGAGTGTAGAAATACCTATGAACTATTAATGAAATTATTTGTATGAAAACTATTTGACGTGATATCTACATGTTAAACTAAGTAAAAATAAATAAATTAGTGAAGACATTACATTGGATTCCATCACTAAGGCCAATATAAATTTTAATAAGAAATAGCAAGGCATTAAAAACAATTCTTGCACAAGCCTTTTAACAACATTAGGAATTTTATGACCATAAAATTCAAATGACAACAATGTTTTCATAAGTTGTCTAATATTCAACAAATTTCTTGTTCTTCATTGCAAATAGAATTACCCCAAACCAATGCATGTTCTCAAATTAAACAAAAATCTTTTCCAATTTTTCATAAAAATTAGTTAAGATGTTATGCGATTTCTCAAACTAGTTTATGAGAAGAATATTTTGAATAAGAAGTGCAACACTTTCCTAGTATTTTAGATGTTCACTACAATCCAATAAAAAAGATCACAACGGTTCTAGAAAAAAACTAAAAGATTCTACAAAATAATGCAAAACCTATGAAGTTGTGCAAGAATAAATACGACTTTAGTGCAAACTAGACACACAACAATGATGCTCACTTCTTCCACAATAAATCAACAAATAATCCAAATTCCAGTGAGCAAAAATTGTGTTCACCACAACAAAAGGCCAAATCCTAACAAAATACTAAGAATGTGAAAGCACCACAAAAACCTAAAGTCCACTAAACCAACTACAACCACACAATCAAACCCTAACATCTTGAAAAAGAACATCAATGTCAAACCAATGCTAAACCAACACAAACATCAACAACAACGAAACAAAGTGAAAGGCAAAACCCAAAACCCTTTAGAAACTTAGGATAGAAATAAAAGGCATTTATGTACAAAGGGTTTAATACCACCAAGCCACTGTGAGCAACAATAAAGTGGGATCCATTCCCAACAACAAACACAACCAAAGTGGAATAGCCAATCTACACCATAACACAAAAAACACCCATCCTTCGATCAATGCCAATCTCCACCAAAGAAATGAAAAGAACAAAATCGAACCTTAGCAGTTGAATAATCTTGACTCTTGCATAATCAATGATACACCATTGTTCAATGCTTGAAGTTAAAACTACACCAAAACACATAGCAACACACCCACAAATCCCTACCAAATCACTACCAACAAGATCAATAGAAAGAATACAATCAAAACCACTACCGACAACATACAGAGAAAGAGCCAAAAGGTTGAATCATCAAATTGCACCAAAACACCAAAAACACGAAGCCACTACAAAACATCATCCCCCACCGGAAACTACATTGCTACCCTAGCAAAGACACTACCAACCAATACCAAGTCAGTACCAATCCAACACCAAGCATCATCGACAACAAAACCAACACAAAAGACCAAACTCAACCTTTTACAAAGTTTAAGATTTTAAAAAGTTACATTGACTTATCAAAGTGTTAATGCTTGCAAGCTGCAGCTGACAATTATAGTAGAACCCTACAATAATATAATATAACCCACTGTTGAAAACATCTACACAAAAAGCCAAACCGCACCATCACATCAAGCCTTCGCTAACTGTCATACTCCATGGAAAACAATAATTTAATAGAAGTCAGCATTGTCAAACCAATGTGAACGTCAACAAACAGTAAAAGCCAAACCCAAAACCCTTTACGCACTTTAGGATTTCAAAGAATTATATTGACATATTGAAGGTTCAATATCACAAAGCCACCACAAACAACGATATAGCAAAGTCACCACAAACAACAATATAGTATAATATAGCAAAGTCACCCTTGCTAGCGCTTGCTATTTATCATTGAGTCAGATCCAGTGGCCATGATATTTTCCTCAAGGTATTGAATACTACAGAGACCCTTCCACATCCATCTCTCAAACATTCAATGAAATGTTGTTAATTGATTTATTGTTAATGGGATTATTGGCAGCGAGACGCCCTTAAATTACCATTGCATTGAAAATCACGGTTCGTGTGGGAAAGAATTTGGATGAAAAATCCTTTCACCTGGAATATGAAATCTCGGACATTAAAATTACAATTTAACGTCAGAGAGGTAAAATTACGAATTGAACAAATAAGGGAAATTGCGATTTCATAATTGATAATCTGGACGGAGTTTCTCAAAATCTATATTGCCATCCTAAATTCAACGTACAACAGCCATTGTCACTTCAATTTCCATGCCCATGATTTTTCTGTTATATTTTTCCAAACAAAAATTTTGGACTTTGGAAAATATAGTTGGAAAAATATAGTTTTTGAAAGATAATTGCAGATTTCAGTTTTTAAATTTACATAATCCAAATATTTTAGAGGTTTTTCAATGCCCTGCATTTAAAATTTATATAAACATGTGTACTCCTGAACACAATATCTGCATAATTCCTATATTAAACATTTGTACTCTTGAATGCAAAGTCTCATAGAAATACGGAGAAAGTTCATATTTTCAAACATCAAGAGCCTCAAATATTCCAAGTCTCGGATTCCGATTCCAAGCCTCATATCTAGAGTCTCGGATTCCTATTCATCTGCTTGTCATTAATATCAAACAGTGCATTATCGACAAAAATGGAGAATTATTACAATCTGCCTTCGCAACATAAAGGCTTAGAATTCACTTGTTCTTCTCGCCCTAGCTACTCGCTACCACCGAAGGGATTCTTCACAGCCTCCATGACGCTCTGCGTAGCACCGTTAGCCTTTTCGCCCGCCTGCATTAACATGATCCAAACTCCATTAATTTCAATACATTCAAAACAAAAACAAAAAAACCTTCAAATTGAATTGTTCATCTGTTCAATCAGCTCTTCTAAAACGACAAATACAATATTTTTAAATAAAATTATCAACTACCTGTTGGAAGTAAGAGCCAGTTTGTTCCTTCCCCTGTTGGGCTGTACCCATGGCGGACTGACCCATTCCCTTGGTCGCGTCAGTCGCCTGAGAAGCCTTCTCTTGAGTCATATCCTTCATCTGACCAGTCTTGCTTTGCGCAGCACTGGCTGCCTCAGAAGCTTTCTGTTGAGCACTTCCCATTACCCCCTTAGCAAAACAAAATATAGAATACCATCAATAACAGTAAGTTTTTAAAAACGTCCATACTAAAGAAAATGAGAGTACAAATAATATATATCGTTACTTGAGTTGTTTGTTGAGCTTGTCCAGCCTTCTCCTGCCCATATTGCTTGTACTGCTCTGCCATCTTTGACAATAAGAGTAGATCGATCGACCTCTTCAACGGTAATGCAGTGCTCTGATTGGTGGTAGTGCTGCAATGAGATTTCGTGGAGACCAATGAATGGCAGGGTCCCTTATAAATATGAGGCAGGAGAGCACCGGAGACTGACACATCTCTCGTTGACTGATACTGCTATGAACAGATGTCGCCAAAATCTTCAAAGCGTGTCATCCATGCACAGACATGGATACGGAGATAAGGAATACTATGACCAGATCGTGGGGCGTGGCTAAATCCCATCATCATTAAATACGAAGCGTTTTTCAACCGTATTAAGAACATACACCAGAATTTTTTCAATGAGAACGGAGTAGTGGTTTCAATAGGGACTAGGTTAATTCGGGAGCAAACATACTCGTTTTTCAGGTAAAAAGCTGGACTTCAATCCTGCCAGATTTTCAGGGGTAAAAGGAAAAATTGCTCCAGAGTTAGCCCACTACATTTCAATGTACAGCAAAAACCAAGCCCTAAGGGATCGAGACTGACTCGAGACACATTCTCAATAGTCTCGTGTTTATAAGGAGCACGAAAGGTGCTTATCTTGCCCAAAATAAGTTTAAGACCCCGCCCAAATGGAACCATATCACATAACTGAGGCATAAAAAATGAGCATGGGCGGAAGTGTGGGCCAGATCATCCAATGATTGCAAACGAGCCTAATCAATGATGGAGGACAATGGTCGCATTGGAAAATAATCTGGAATTTAACACAACATTGACGTGCGGCAATGGTTTTAGGCTACTACGTGTCAAAGAATAAAACGTGTCGCATGGTAAAGAACGAAAAAGGAATCCACTCCTTAAGGGTCGCGACAACAATATTTCTATCCTGCCAAGATCACACACGAGACAACTCACCACCTATAGGACCACTTGTTCAACACCACCTGGAGTCAACATGGTAATCCACCTAGACAACTAGAAAGTTGAAGAACACTTAATAGGAAAGCCATGTGTATTTTAAGCCTGTCATAGATCACCATCTGTGGTAAGGGGTCCCACCATTGTTCTCGTTCGCCATGTTAGAATGAGCCATACATACGCCGAGCTTGGAAAGACACTTCAGCGCCTGCATGGACCAACCCCAACTTGCCATGCGTCCACGTATTCATGCTAATGTCAACATGACGTCATCCAAGTTTTGTGCGTTTTCCATGTTTCAAAGGCTCTAAACTATTGGGAAAAAGACAAATGTATGAAAGAAAAGGCACAAGGGAAAACATTTCAATCGAGTGGGAAGATTCACTGTCAACCTGCCAAATCTGTTAGAAATGACGTGACATGTAACATGATATCCAACATAACATGTTCCATATCACGCCCCTCACCATATTGACTATGTGTGTCTTGATGTTTGTTACAATGTAGTCTCTCTTAGATGCTTGTCTCAATTGCATGCACTACAACATTTTGGTTTCAATTTCATGTGACTTGAACTTGGAGAAAGCTAGAAAATTTGAGCTTGGGTGGAAGATTGGCTCAAGAAGCTCGTAGAATTATTTGAGATGCATGAAGGGAATCTTGGAGCGGTCGTTTTCCTAGATTTTTCATCCTACGAATTGATCGTGGATGTTCTTGTGTGAAGAAAAACCTGCATAAGAAATCAAAAAGTTCATCAAAGGAAAGAAAGTAAAATAAAAATATATTGTCGACGACAAGTAAGAGGCTCTCCCACTCCCATACTACGAATCAAATGTGTATTAAAAGAAAAAAAATATGTGAACTGGAAGTCAATAGTTGAATGGTTGATCTGTTGCAATGAGTTTCTTAAAGGAACTGGCCCTTGGTTGTGGAGGGCATGGTGCTCGCACAAGGAAATGATTATTCATGTATGATCATCACTATGGAAGAGATGGATCATAGAGCTGTGTAAGGACAATGTCTCTAGAGTAAAAACATAATTTAATGAAAGTCATAAACATATCTCGATCTTATTTTGTCGAAGGATGTTCGAGACCCATCCTTGCAAAAATAGAAATTTTCATTTGGAGCGCCATCAAAACATACCGATCATAGAGTGGAGAAAGATCACACACTAGTTTTTTCCTTATCGGTCTGATGGGAAATCATCGAGAGTGCCTCATACATCACTCTCACTGCACGGATTTAAAAATCATTGGAATATACATAGATTTAAAATACCATAATTAGAGAGAAATTGTGAATCTATGTAGTTAGCATCCATGGTTGGCTATTAGCGTCATCTGCTGAAATAATGAAGATTGCGTGTAGAGGAGATGCTCGTCGATCGCTACTTGTGGGGTCATATGGGGAGGCAATGTGGACTAGAATGCAAGCACCAGGTTGAAATGTCTCCCAATTATGGAAATCTCAAGCGAAGACAAATCAAAAAGAAAGCCCATGCTAACGGTCACGTTGGATTTGATGCGTTTGATGTCTATGCCGAAATGGCTTCCATCCCAGTTGAATTCATTCATGAAGACGTCGAACTACGGATGCATTTTGGTTTTTTTGGTTGATCGTTGGAATTGTCGGGAAGCGGAAGAAAAACAAAGCTATTCTATAACAAATAATAAACTAAGAAAGATAAAACACGCATCAAAGAAAAAACAACAAACACACACTTGACACGGTCATTTATGTGGAAACCCAAATTGATAAAAAACCACTCGCAATGATTATCGGTCTTCTTCTATTCAAGGGAGAATTACAATAGCCAACCCAACCATACAACCATCCTCTCCTCACACAATGTACTCTCTTTCACTCGCATTGTACTCTACCTCTATGGGTATGCTCATATATATAACATATATCACTAAGTTACACATACTCCGCAACTTCTCTGACAATACCGTTACATGAACATGCCTAAACGATTCACTCTAGCATGGACCATTTTGTTTCCATCAGTAACCTGTCTAATAGACCGATGCGCTTGTCCAAATATCATGAATCATAACCACATACCAAATCATTGCAACCACTGTAGGTGATACTTGTGCTTATGTGTTTGAAGCACCCATTTCCATGCTCCTGACGTGGTTTTGTCATGTGTCTACTAAAAACACCAACTACATGTGAAATTCTGACCATTTCTCCAGCACAATCATCAAACTTCCTAGTAGCATATAATACTCAAGACATATAACCCTTTCCTTCTTCATTAATTAAGAAACCTGAAGAGAATTTACAATTGAAAGCCAAAGAGATTTTAGCAGTTTCACAGTATTCATATTGAATTTCCTTAGTATCTTCACCACATACTTCTCTTGTGATAACCAAGCTTACCATATTTCCTATCTCTGTGTATTTCCATGCCCAAAATTTATTTTTTTGCTCCCATATCATTCATAACAAACGTCCTAACGAACTGAGCCAAACTGTTGATCTCAACCATGCCTATTCTTGCAGCAAGCATAAAATATAACATTAAGATAATGAATATACCATAAACACAATGGCTATACTCACTTCTTATAAAAATTTTCTCACCATGAAGGAATCAAACATCTTGTACCATTTCTTCAGGACATACAATGATTTTTTGAGTTTGCAAACAAATATCCTATTGCAGTTATCACTGTGTACCCCTGCATACTCATGTGATATCTTGTATACACCTGCAACATCCTGGATCCTGTGTTTACTATGGGGTCATCCTCTACTTGAAGGTCAACCAATCCTGGAACACAAATGGAAGTGTCCTCATAACCGCCCCTGGCTCTGGAATCCCCATGTGTATATGTGTGCTCAACTGTCTCAACACCCCTCGTGAAGGGTGGTCCTAGTGACCTATGGACATCCTCATGTATCTCTGGATCATGTCTCTCCATACTCATCAATGATCCTGGGTACTCATCATGCTCCTCCCTCAACTGGTGCTCCACTGCTAAACCACCAACATCCTCTCGTAATGTGCATGGGGGATATATCTGACTCTCTACTGAAATAGATGTAGTGGATGTTTGTCTAATGTCCTCAAGGAGCTCCTCTGATCTAGAGTCTAATTCTTGAAGGGTTTTCCGTGTGCCTTTCGAGAATCTCTGTGTGCTCAAAAAAATCATAAGTGAGTCAGTCCACCTCAAACTCCTACTCCCTCAGTTCCCCATGATACATCTCGCCAACCTCCAATAGTTAATCCCTATCCCTCAACAATTGTTGGTAGTCCGACCTCATCACAATCACTCTCTCCCTGAGTGTATGGATGTCATCAATGACTAGTCCCCCATCTGAACTATCTTGTGCCGTGATCATGTCCTCATTGACTCTCAATTGTCCTACCAAGTGTTGTGATTCCTGGTCACAATCCCATTGAGGTGCTACCTCATGCCTCTCACTTCTAGTGTCAACAATGGAATCCCCAACAACACACTCCTCAAAATATAAGGCATTGAATTGCCCATTGTCCCCTGTGCTACTAAGTCCTCCTGTATGCCACTGCATGCCATCACCAACTGTGACCCCTATCTGAATCGCACCATATCCTATATGGGTAGTTGTATCCTCTTGTGCACTCACTCTACTAATATCATCTATGCCTGGATCCCATACATATGTGTCCAGACACGTGCTATGGTCATTCCGACCAATAAGGAGTGCATCCTCATCACTGTAGATCGATCCTAGAAGTATCCTAACAACCTGTTGGTCTCCACAACCTGGTCCATCAATTGAATCTCCAAGAGTGGAGATTCACTCTCCTCATACCGATAGGTATGTGTAAGGTCAACTATCTCCAAGCCATACCTCTCCTCCTGGGTCTGCAGATCCATATGTTCCTTGTGTACAATCCCCACACAAGGCTCCTCTACCATATCAAGAATGCCATTGATATCCTCATGTGTCATGGTTAGCATAGGTGACTGAGAAGATGAAAAATGTTGCTCACTCATCGTAGGAAGCTCATCATTCTCCATACATAACTTCCTGGAAGCCATGTCTACACCCACTGGTAGGTCATCCAAACTCCTAATCTCATCATGTCTAAGTGCCAACACATATGAATCCTCACAAGTGTCACCACTATGATGAAGTGTTGAATCCTCAACATTACCTGATGGGGAAGATGAAGGATATGCACTATCATCCTGTCCATACAACTGTCCCTCATATGTGCAAGAGTCACTAGCCTTATCAGACTGCTCCAAATAGATATCTATGGTTGCATTCACATGCATCTCCTCATCCTTATTATCATAGTGCACCTCAACAATGTGCACCTTCCCTTTACCCCTACATCTATGATTTGGTTTCCAAGGCACTTTGCAACTATAGCAACCCTCCCTACATTTAATGGGTGTAGGCTCCATCTGTGCTCTTGTCAATCTACTCGTTGGTAATGATGTATCTAGATCCTTATCTGATTTTCCCCTTAGGCTGGCAGGAAAACCAACTCTGATACCACTGTAATGTTCCTAACTTGGCTAGTCTAGGAAAAGTTGCTAATGTGTGTGTAGGATTAATCATTTACAACATATAAATGATCATACAAATAACAAATGCGACAAAGGACTGCAAAGTTTATATTATGATATCTTTGTGGAATACAAAGGCCAAATGCAGCTAAATAAAATGAATCACTTGGCTAGATCAAAAGACAAAAGGATCTTAGCCAGAATATAGTAAGAAAACTAAATGATAATACCCAATAATAGATGAGCTCTCTGAGATCAATGGATGAGCTCGAACTATGGTAGCTCATATGGTAACTATTAGAAGTCTGGAAAGTTTTCCCTAGCGGATTTACCTCTTGGAATGGCCTGGAAACTATCCCAAATGGTGTGCCCTTCTCTAGTTCTCAGTCCTGGTAACTGTCAGACCCCTCTGTTGATGGGTTTGGACCTTGGATGGATCCCCCTAGGGGAATACACCCCTCTCTCACTGGAAAAATGCGCCCTAGCAATTCCACCATCTGAATTGGCTGAGATGTGTCTCAAAATGACCGCCTTGGTCTACTAGGAAATGGGTCGGAAGGGTTTCCCTCAATATGGCATGATGCTCACTCGAGAACCCTGAATGTATATGCTAAAAGTGTTGAACTTCCAAGTCTAGAAATTGTGCCCCAGATGATTCCTCCATCAAAATATGGCAAGGAACCAGGAAAAAGATGCATCTTGCCTTCCTCTCAAATGGGTCAGAGGAAAATCTTGAAATTCTCCCTAGATGGGATAAATTGATTCCCTAAACGTCCTTAGGAGTTGTGCCCTCACCCTAAATAAGTGCGCCCTTACTGCTGGACCCCGTAACTACTGCTCAAGAATGTTGGAAGACTTGTGTGATCTTCCCATGACTAACTTGTGTCTCTCAACACCGAAATCAACCAACTGGTGTCTTCCTCCAGGAATCCATTGAACTATCTTTCCTGAGATGCACCTCCATCTCAATGACAAGTCATAATCTGGATAATGATGAATTAGGTCGTTGTCTCTTCTCTTATATCTTTCCAAAACCCTAATTCACTGTTGAAACCCTAATTCATTGTTGACCTTTTCCCTCCAAGTGACTTTTACTTTATTTTATAATTCCTTGATTAAATCACTTAATTAATTAATTAATTAATCATTTTACCTCTAAAAAGTGATTTATCCATCCTTATGGCTTCTCCGTCCACTGAAAGTCACTTCTCATCATCTTATCCTGTAGTTCTCTTCTTTTCGATTATGATGAGCCATTACACTAAGAGGTTTCTCCAAGTAATACACCCATGACCTTCTTAGTGAAATTAATTAAGATAAGACCCATAATAACTCAAAATTACGAAAATCGTCGGAATTCAACGAAACCAAAACCAAGCTGTGCATAATGGATCCTGATTATGAACGATGCAAGTTGGGACCAATAAAACCCCTCCATATCTCTCGAACTCTATCTGGATACTCTGGTAGGCATAGCACTCTGTAAAGTTATAATGTCCCAAAATGGGGACATTACATGCACGCAATTCATCACCTGCGCCATCAACGTGCTCTAATACCAATTGTTTGGAAGAGGAAACAAAACAAAGTTATTCTATAACAGAGCATAAACTAAGCAAGATCAAACACGCATCAAACGAAGAACAACAAACACACACTTGACAGAGTGATTTATGCGAAAACCCAAATCGGGAAAAAACCATAGGCAATTATGTACTCTACCTCTATAGGTATGATCGTATATACAACATCTATCACTCAGTTACAACACTGACTATAAATAGATCACATTGTTACACAATGACTATGAATAGATCACATAGTTACACCAACAGTTCATAAATAGATTGCATGCATGCACATATGTGTGTGCCTCCGCATGTGACAACACGAGGAAATTCGTTGACATGTTTCTAACAAGAATAAACCATCAATGCTCTAATGTCTCTGCCCAGAAAGATTTTATCGTTGGAGGCTATAACATCGTGTGATGGTCGATTAAACCTACACAAAAGTCGAAAGAGGCGACGGCATTAGGAAGACTCCAGTTGTTGTAAAAGAGAAGCCACATTGCAGGAGTTTTATTTGTTTTCGAATTAAACACCATCAGTCTCTGGTAGGGTTTTGTTTGATGACGCCTTAATGAACTGGTGTAAGTAAAGAATGTTTTGGTCAGTCGATAAAGTGCAAGTCAATTAGAAGAAGGAACGAATGATCGCTCGACTTTAGCTTGGGTG
>CBVK0100795063.1:0-10138 GCA_900067695.1 Picea abies | reverse complement strand
CTCTTCCGATCTCACTCCTTTAAAATGTAGGTTGCAAGTCATACTTCTAACAAATTCCCAAGTCAGCACACTAGCAAACCCGTGTATTTATACTTAGTCATTTTTCCTCTTTTGAAATTTCAACACTTAGTCATTTTTTAAGTGATGTAGGAGTAACAATGTGGTATATGAACATGTTCTTGTCCCGCATTTCCCCATGTCCCTCGACCCACAATCACACTACCCTCAATTTTCACCTTTACCTTCGTGTCCTCCAAAATGCACTTTCTACCTTTTCATACTTAGTCGTTTTCTTAAAATTGTGGATGTGGGACAGCTACCTATTCCACTTACTGTTTTTACCATGTCTTGTGTCCTGCATACCCGTAGACCTACAATCCGCATTCTACAAAATTTCTCTCTTACTTTCATGACCCGCAAAATAAACTTCTCCCATACTTAGCCAA
Organism: Picea abies; assembly: GCA_900067695.1. Taxonomy (NCBI): domain Eukaryota; kingdom Viridiplantae; phylum Streptophyta; class Pinopsida; order Pinales; family Pinaceae; genus Picea; species Picea abies. Next base: position 9,692 of record CBVK0100795063.1, on the reverse strand, counting down.
TTTTCTCATTGTGGATGCGGGAGTGTTCCCTTTCACCTTTTCCACTCCCCATTTCTTGTGTCCCGTGCACACAATCCCACCTTCACCATAATGAACCTTCCATTCCTCTTTTTTCACCTCCATACTTAACCATTTTCCATTTTCCACGACATCACATCACCACTTCCCAATCACATTTATTTCCCCTATCACTTGTGTGAACATAATGTCACTAATTAAAGTGGTAAAGATTTCATAAACCTTGTTATAAATTTGAAAATCTTGCCATGCAGGACGACAACTTTAAAATAAGAACTACAATGATTAACCATCAGAAAAATACATGGTAAATTAAATAAGAACTAATATGTTAATATATAAAACATTATATCAACAATAGCACCACCTATTGTGAAGCAGTGTAAATAATGTCAAGAGAAAACAGTTGTATTGTGGAGATACACTAAATACACTCAGACATGAAGACCAAGATTTCCAATGGTCGCGAGCTTACAACTACTACAAGGCCCTTCCTCCTACTCAGAAGAATATGAACTGGGTCTAGACTTTAGGCATAGCCTTGGCATGTTGTGTTCCAGAGGTGATGGATTTCAAAGAGTTAGTTCAGTGGTGTGCAAATAAATTCAATTCAGAGAAGAGAATAATCCATCTTCACGGAAAATAACCTATCTCTTTATCTCCTTCAGTATTCACTAGAATTTTATGACTCCTGAAGCCTGCCATGTAGTTTAGAGTTGAAGAAGCTAATGAATTCCTCAAAGAACACAAAGGAGGAGGAGAGTTCCTCAAAAAATATTTGGTCAACTCTAGAACTAACACCAATGCTTCTAAAATTGAGGTAAGTTCATTGAATTACCCATACAAGGAATTTTCCTGGCTATTTTCTCACATGATTGGTTTGGAATCCATGCGATCCAAATCTTAGGGGAGAATATAGTCTAAGTTCGGATGTAAAAATCCATAAATCCATATAAGGGTAAAAGGGAGAATGATGAACATGTAATAAATGGAGTTAGTTGTTCAAAGTTGACTTCGTCAAGAAGACACCTTATAAAAAAAAGAAATAGGAAGACAATTTAGATCGGGAAGGAGAGGTCCAAAAATTAGCCTCATTGCATGTAATGGTTATTCTTAATGGAATCCTTCTTCTCCAATGCTTTCTCTCTTTCTAATATTTTTGTGGTGTATTGAGCTCATGGATTTTCATCAATATTCTTGTGATTAATTTCATGGCAGATTTGTATGTTTTCTCTCCTCCTCCCTCGGCATCAAGATTTCTAGATCTCATCCCTCAAGATATGGATCAATGGTATCAAAGGAAGGTTAGTGATCCATGAGAACAAGGGTTTGAAACATGTTTCAGGTTCAAATATTTGCGGCAAGAACCAACCTCCTTTTGGTACTCTCGGAATTCATTTGTTGGGCCACACACTGTAAGCATCACAGTTGGTCCATAGGCACTACAGGGTTTTTCTACCCTGGAATCTTTGTTCACCATTGCAAGAGCATCCATACATGGATTTATTACATCCATTGGTATACAACATTTTCATGGTTTATATGTTTTCCTTAGAGTCTATGTGACCTCTATAATAGTCCATACTACTCTACAAACCCTTGGCATTCTTTGTATGGCCACCATAGAAGTATAATCTTGGACAGAATGAAGGACAACCCTCTTATACAAAATTTAAAAAGATTATGAAACCTCCACACAAGTTTTTAGAGGCTCTATCATATCTCATTGGAAAGGTTTTTCTGTCATCTCAAATGAGTATTTCATGGAATTCATTTTGTTTCCTAATTTCAGAGATCTCCCTCATTGAAGAGTTGCATGTCTTTGTTCTAAGAAAACCACATGTACATGGATCTTTAGAAATATTTTCTCACTTCGTGGGCCACCTCAGAACAAATTCCATAGCTCATTGGAAATTGTTTTCCAACAACTCAAATGGTTGTTTCACGAAATTTCGTTTCATTTCCTAGTTTGAGAGATATTGCTCATTGAAGATATGCATGTCTTTGTTCGAAGATGTCTGCGTGTACCTGGCACTTCAGAAATATTGTTCTCACTCCACGAGACACCTCATAACAAATTCCATATACCGATGGAAATATATCTTTAGTAGCTCAAAAGGGTCTTAGACGAAATTGGATTTCATCACTTGTAGTAGAAGTTATGAATAAATTTGCAGAAGGATCTTCACAGCCCCCAAAGTCACAATTTTTCTATATTATTTTTCTAATTTTTGGATTTTATTAAAATTACTTTATTTTTCTACCCATCTACAATGCCATTTTTAACTAGGTTATGGGTCAACCACACAAAACCCTTCTCTCCATTGGCCATTGGCACATTGTAATCATAATGGTACGATAATGGGGTTTCTCTTTTTAGTATGGGTGAAATGATGGGGACCATCATTTTCTAAGTGGGGAGGATTGATCTAAATCTTAGGGGGGCATATAGTCTAAGTTCAGATGTAAAAATCCATAAATCCATATAAGTGTAAAATGGAGAATGATGAACATGTAATAAATGGAGTTAGTTGTTCAAAGTTGAATTCGTCAAGAAGACACCTTATAAAAAAAAGGCAATAGGAAGAGACTTTAGATCAGGAAGGAGAGGTCCAAAAATTTTCCTCATTGCATGTAATGGTTATTCTTAATGGAATTCTTCTTCTCCAACTCTTTCTCTCTTTCTCATATTTTTGCGGTGTATTCAACTCATGGATTTTCATCAATGTTCTTGTGAATAATTTCATGGTAGATTTGTATGTTTTCTCTCCTCCTGTCTTGACATCAATCCTTGTAGATCTAAGCCCTCAAGTTTTGGATCACCACGGCCTCTATGCCGAGAAACATCATTTATATTATCCATTTTATTATGTATGAGGATGCCCTATTTGATTGGGGCCACATTATTTCTAATGAAATCTCATTTCAACTAGGTAATTTGAAGAAAAATTGATTTTTTTTCATGACATCCGATATGATTTTCACCATAGCCTATTGCCATGTTTTTTATGATTTTTCAAGGGAAAAAGTGTCGACTACAAGGTGGAACCAATATTTACTTGGTATCTAGCGTTGTGGCGGCATAAGGCTCAATACCATTTCTACTCAGTCCATAACGATTTCATCTCAGAATTTTAAAAAATGATCTTTGACCCTAACATGTCAAGACTGTCACTTGAAGCTTCCACTTTTGTATCATAGAAAGGAGTCTTTGAAATTATAAATGAGTTCAACATCATAAGGTTATTCATTTTCTAGGAGAAACCCCATCTCCTCCCTTTTTATGTATCAGACATACATTTTGTCATAGAAGTATGTAGACAATATAAAGACTAGGCCCATTTCTTTAATGAAAAAGGAAAGAAGCAATTCATCTTGTTGTCATGGAAAGTTGGAGAAGTTGGTGTAAAACACATCTCACATTTGGATGAACTTGCATGTCAATTTAACCAACTTGGCCTTAATGAATCCAAATGTGTTCAGGGTTTCGACCCTAATGATTTATTTACTACACATATGTCTTTAATCGAATATTCCTCTTACTTTACCAAAATTGAACAATTTAAAGAAGGAGGTGTAGATAATTTGAATCTCCCTAATACTTCATCCAAGCAATCTCTTAATGATAGGAATTTTATCACAAATGAATTTTATCGACAGAAAGGTAGAGAAGTGACAAATAAAACCCCTAATTCCTCGACTGTATCTCAAAGAAGTACCCCAGTAAGAACTAAAACAATAAGTAGTGGTTTGAAAACAAAGAAAAAAATCATTGTAAACTTAGATGATGGCAATGACACAAGGACCCAACAAAGAAAAATCCTGAAAAATATTATATTGTATATACCTCTACCAAAAGAAAAAGGGATACATAGAAAAAAGGGTTAGAAGTACCTGAAACTCAAGAAATTCCAAGGGAAATGGATGCAGATGATCTTATCGAAGAACCCACCAGGTCTAAGCAAAGGTTTCTAGAAACCCAAGAAATATCCAAAGCCCTAGTCACTCAAAAATTGTAAATATTTGAAGAAGAGTCTGTAAAATTGCACCACACATCCTATAATAGAAATTCTAAAATATTGTTAATTGAGAAAGTAAACACAAAGGACAAGAAAGTGTCTAATAAATGGAAATCGACAATTGATTTCCATGGGGTTTCACCTTCAACCATTGTACAGTTTTATGAAGCAAATGGAGAAGCACTGAAGGAATCTATTGGTAACATAGAAAACAAAAATTTAGAATTAAAATAAATAAATAAAGGAATTAGAGGTAGCTCTAATTTCAAGGCCATTATTTTTTGATCCATTAAACATAGATCAACCAACACTTACCTTAGAGGATATTCCATAAAGAAACAAGAAGTGGAAAGGTTCATCTAGTTTTTTGTTGGCAGTAAGAAATTATGTTGGAGATGGGATACAAAAAAGGATAGATTTAATTCAAGAAATTTGGGAGTTTGCACAAAGCTCCACCAACTTTTCAACAAGGATTACACATTTCAAAGAATATCTACAAAAGGATCTAGAAAACAATGAATGTTTCTACAAAGACGTTGTGGGTACATTCTTAGCTAAAATTTCAAGTTTAAGTGATATCCTCAGAAGAGAGAAAAACCTTTCTTCTAACATCCATATGAAACAAATTCATGCATGTTGGTTGAAAAGAATAAAGTGTTTAAGATAAATGTTAAATGAACTAGATGTTGTGAAGAATAAAAGAGGTGACCTTTTCTTTAAACTTGTTGAACTCATGAAAGAACGCGATGGCCCAAATTTGTTAATGGATACAATACTTTTATCTAAAGAGCAATTATTAGAACAACTTGATGTATTAAAATTTGCATGGGAAAGTGAGTTCACTGATTCAATAGAATTCTCGAAAGAAGAAATCAAAAGGTGGTTAGTCAGATACATCAACATAAATGATGAGGTATATGACACATTGCACCAATTAGACATGGACCTAAGAGAGATGGAGAATGATTTTTTTGAAATAAAGAGAAAACAAGATATCATGGTGGCCCCCATGAGGTAATACATAGAAGAATGGCTAAGAAAATCCCTAATCAAAATAACTGAGCCATATCGACAAGAAACAATTGCAACATTTATGCCACCTCAAACACATCAACCATATACAAAAGAGGAACCAACAAACAAGTAAATTTCCTGAAAATTTCCATCACAGTGAGTCAAGTAGAAAACCTATTCTTTTCCTTGTGACCATTCTTCTACATTCATTTGTCATATTACCTTCCATTTCCCAATAATCTGTGAAACCCAGGTTGATCCTTGACTATTTTTATTGTGTCCTTTGGGTCTTTTCATTTCATGGTCTGCGAGAACCCCATCCTACTCCTCTTTGAAGGAAAAACACAATCTTCCATTTGTATTTCAAGAAAATACTATTTCATTTTATGACATATATTATTTTTTAGGTTCCTAGAGAACTAATTTGGGACATAACATTATTGTTATATCAAAATTTTGATTAAAGCATTATATTTCATATGTGTGTGTATCAAAATACTATTTGTGTCTAATGAAATGATCATTTAAAGTTCTCTTCCATATGTGGTCCATATTTTCTTTCTTTTCCTTTCCATGAATATTGTGTTCTATTGTGGTGAATGTTGTGATGGAAATTTTGTTTCATGTTATTGCACACTCTTTTGGTTTATAATCCTGTAACATATTGTAAATATTTTTTTTTCTGTAAGATACCTGGTCCTTTCTCAGGTATTCTTTATATGTGAATATTTGTTTCAATAAATCTTGGTCCTTTATCATGCATTTTATTTGGTTCTTGTATGTTATTTTAAAAAGAGTAGTATCACCTCTCTAAAAATGTAGGGGGTTATATCCTCGTGAGGTTGAATCAATGACCGTAGACAATATTTAAGATCAAATTTTTGGTGACCATACTAGGGAGAAAAAAAGGCTAATTTCACATACTAGAAATTTAATGACTCAACCAGAACCAAATCAACCTCAACTACAAGTGGGACTCAAAAATCAAGGAAGTATTTTGCATCAATTGTATGAATTGGTGCTAACAATAGTAAAAAGTAAAGAAGACATTGAAAGATATTGGGAAACCCTTGCTCGGGAAGAAGAAATAAAAATAGCCCTAAGATAAAGAAGACAGTTGTGAATCCAAAAAATTGGAACCTTATAAAGGTCCACTTACAATAAGTAAAGGTAAGAAATTTTAGCTTCACAAAGTCGGTGAAAGTTCCAAAGCATAAAATATTGAAACCCTAATCATGGTGTATCGAGAAGAAATAAATGAGATTCCTAATGAGGAAGGAATAAATGATAGACAAATAGTTCTAAGAAGAAGGGATAGAAACAACCCACTTAATCTATGTGGAGAACAACACACATTACCAACCATACCTCAAGGAGTCTTTATTATGTTCTTAGGTGATGGGGTCATGGACCCAAGAAAACATATGGATCAATTTTTAAGTGTTTGTGATATAAATTTGAACAAACATAATGATGTGATGGTCAAAGTATTTCTACAAATAGTGACAGGTCCAACTTATGAGTGGTATATTTCTCTACCAACTTGATCAATTGGTTCATTTTATGACTTAGAAAACATGTGAATGACCATGTATGCACCTCCTATTTCATATCATACTCTCCTAACCTAATTTACTAAAATTCATCTCAAGAAAGGAGAAAGAATCAGAGACTTTGACTTACGATTATTTAAGACTCTAAACCAAATCCCATAAGAACAATGACCAAATTCTCATGTTGTATTTGGATGTTATAAAAATGAAATTCCTTCAAATGTGAATTATGAAATTAGATATTAGAAAATAGATGATCTAGATGCAACAATATAGAAGGAAATTGAGATGGAAGAGTTTATGTTGGAGACTAATGTTGATCCCAGGATCATTCTTGGAAAAGTGCAAAGGAAAATGACCATTTTTTCTCCCCTCAAGGACCATCTACTTCAATAAATTATGAAAATGGAGGAATTGGTGGGGGAATTCTTCAAGGTATTCCTCCCAATGTGAGATAGATCCTGGAGCCACCCAAGAGAAAAGACATGACATAGAAATGGCTCAAATGGGCAGAACAATTAGAGAAATACGTAATGATATTACTAGACTCAGGAAAGGTGAAAATATTTCCCCACCAAATCCAAATGCAATATTCCCAGTACAAGGTCCAAGAATAAGAAATGATAGAGTTGAAGAACATATACCAAGAGCATCAAGAGTTCCAAATCTGAATGCTCTTGTGTTAGAATAAATAGTAGAAGAGGAACATTTTGAAAAAATTGATCAAGGGAATGATGTTAATCAAGATTAAGTCTTGGAATATGTACAAATGGATTAAGGATTGTCCTATTTTTATATCTTTGATGAGAAATAAGATCCAAAATTTTCACAAGATAATTTTGTCCAAACCAGGACACAAGAAAATAAATTCAAGACTAAGGAACAAACTAAAAAATAAAAGACAAAACCTAATGGTCCAGAGACAACAAAACAATAACCAAATGTTAATAAAAATAAGACTCCACTGCAAATGAGTTACAATCTGGTTGATGAACTATCCAATCTCAGAATTACCTTACCATTCATGGAAGTGGTTAAGATACCTCAACAAAGATAAAATATTTTGAAGATACTAGATTATTCAAATTCAAGCATAGAAGCAGCTCAGACGAATGTAAGGAAACAACAGAATGTGTTATTAGTAAGACCAAGGGGTAAAGTCCCACCATTTTACATATCCATAGAAAATCATGATTTAACATTACATAATTGCCTGGTTGATAGTGGAGCCACTAACAACATCATGCCACTATCAAAGCACTTGGAATGGAATGCACAAAGTATTATGAAACTAGTGAAAGTATCTATGCCATAGACTCAATAAAATTCCTAGCCTATGGTGAAATCAAATATTTGTGTGCATGGATAACTATAGCCCCTCATATCACCACAAATTTCACCATTATAGTTGTTGATTTACCTCCGACATATGGTGTTGTGTTGGTAAGATATTGATGTTCATTATTTGGACGATAAATCATGAATGATAGAAGTTGCATGATGCTTAGAAATAAATATGGGACAATGATCAGAGTTCCTTGAGAGCATAGAAATACCATATCATTTAAGAAAAAGGAAATGAAGTAATGCAAAATTATGTTGATGCTAGAATTGGGAATTATGATGTTTTTAGCACAAAGAAAATAAGTCTACCAAAGTATGATGAAGAAAACTCTTTCCAAGGATTTTGGAAGATGTCATTTGATGGAGCTTGTTCTAGATATGGAAATGGAGCTGGTATTATTTTCAAAATTCCTCAATGTGTTATATATCCACATGCTATTAGACTAGAATTCCCATGTACCAATAATGAAGTAGAATATGATGCATTAATTCAAGGGATGATTCTTGCTCTTTAGATGAAAGTTGAAAATATAGAAGTTACTAGTGATTCAGAGTTGGTTGTCAGTCATATCAGGAAGAAATACAGAATTAAGAAAGAAAATTTGAAACACTATGAAAGAAGAGTTTGTGAACTCATGTATTCTTTCAATTCTTTCAACATATCTTTCATTCCAAAGAAAAGAATAAAAAAATAGATTCATTGGAAGTAGTTGCATCTCTTTTTAATATAAAATACTCTCAGAGTCAGAGTACTTTTCATGTAAGGACAATTTTCTAGCCTTTAATACCTGATAATAAAGAATATTTTCAAGTCTTTGAAAATGATGAGCATATTATAAGTTTTTTCACTGATAATGATTCAGAAGAAAAACAAAATCCTCATAAGCAAGTTCATGATTAAAATATTAAATTTACTGTAGTGACCTCAATTAATTAAGCCTAAAAAAAATTTCATACAATTAAACATAGAATTTCTTTCAATGCATAAATAATTCATTAATCGTCATATAAACATATAATATTCAGCAGAAATTAAATTATTTCACAGCATGAAAATAAATTACATAATCATCACATAACCCAGCAAATTCATAAATAAAAATACCTCAGCCTGATGCTAAATTGTCGCTTATCTGGTTGTCCTCCCTGCTGCTCTGTCTAGTTTCTGCCTGATGCTCTGACCAAACCCTGCCCAAAAACGACTAACCACCCAGCCAGCTAGGAGTAGTCTATCCAGCTCCCTAGCTCCAAGATTTCATGAGGATTCCTAGCCCCCAAGCCCAAAACTCCCAACAACCTGGTCCCCCCTGCAAAAACTCACCCAATCTCCAAAACCAAACTCCCAAAACCAGAAAATATGCAAAACAGGAAATACAGTCCTCTCCTCCCAATAATGTTTCCTCCCCAAATTTTCATAATCCCCTTCCCGAAGGCCTCTGCCCAGTCATATCTCCCCCCATTCACCGACTCCCTACACTCCATTAATGCCACCCACCTTATCCTTCCATTTATTACCCTATCCTTCCCTTATTACCTTATCCTTCCCTTGTCATACATAAAGTTTCATAATGATTAAATTAAAGTTATTAAACCCCTTAATGCTTTACCCAAATCATTGAATGTGTTAAGTAATCAATTAATTAATTAATCAACATTTATTAAACAATAAATAAATCAATAAATAATTAATTAACATTATTAATAGTTAATCATTACTTAACTAATACACATTAAGACAGTTAAT
>CBVK0100795061.1:0-13353 GCA_900067695.1 Picea abies | reverse complement strand
TTTAACTGGGGTTGTTACATTTACTCCCAAGAATTGTGTCAGTTTAGAATCCCTTTTCACAAGAGATTACCAAACAAATATTATGAATCCAAAGCAAGAACCATCTGTCAAAAAATTTCAATAGACACAAAAGATCAACATTGGTACTTCTGATTCTCCAAAGTATATAAATCTAGGTACTAGTTGTACTATTGAAGAAATTGATCAATATACCCAGCTTTTCAAAGAATTTCAGGAAATTTTTGGTTGGAGTTATGATTATTTAAAATAATATGATAAGTATAAATATCATCATATCATTCCACTCAAAGAGGGAGTCATAACTTTCAAGAAAAAATTAAGAATCATAAATCCCAAGATAAAGCCTCTAGTGAAGATAGAACTAGAGAAATTGAAAAGGGTAGGTATATTTTTTTTCTATCAGACATTCATATTGGATTTAAAATCCTATGGTGGTAAGAAATAAGACTGGATAAACCCACCTTTGTGTTGATTTTGTAGACCTCAATCAAGAAATAATTAAAGATAATTACCCACTCCCTAATATGGAGATGTTGTTACAACAAGTCATTGATTCTGCTTTAATGTCCATGTTGGATGGATTTTCAAGATATAACCAAGTTCTTGTAGCTAAGGAAGATAGAACAAAAACTGCATTCAAAACTCCATGGGTCACATATACTTATGTTAGAATTTCATTTGGATTGAAGAATGCATGTGCAACATTCCAAAGATAAATGCATCATGCTTTCAAAGATTTCATTGGAAAATTTATGGCAGATTACCAAGATGACCTAACAATTTATTCAAAATTAAGAGAAAGGTATATCAAGCACCTCGAATAGGTTTTTGAAAGAAGCATAATGTATGGAATATCCTTGAACCTGAAAAAGTGTCTGTTTTCCATAACATAAGGAAATATTTTGGGCCATATTGTGATCAAAGAAGGAGTATACATTGATCCAGAAAAGAGTCAATGCAATAAATGACCTAAATCCTCCAACATCAAGAAAAGGAGTACATTATTTATTTGGAAAGATAAAATATATTCAATGTTTCTTCCCCAATTATGCTACCATTGACAAGCCAATCAATAAGTTGTTGAAGAAAGACTAAAAATTTGAATGGACACTAGATATTCAAAATGATTTCACAAAAATAAAACATGTTATCACTACTACCCATGTTCTTAGGTAAGGTGGAGATGAGATGTTTTTATGAAGAAAATAGGAATCTTTTTTAACAAGACAACTTATGTTTACAAAGCATAAAAATACACCTTCCAATGTACCATATATGTATGGAGCCACATGACTAGTAATGGAATTCATAGAGGTGGTTGGAATAGTTAATAATTGTTGACAGATTAGTCTCTTAATGAAGGAAAGAGTCCAAATGAATTACCTACCAATAGGAAACCACATATTTACCCCTTCAGGATTGGGACTATAGGAAGCAGGTGGCATCTGCAGGAAGTCACAGGAATTCCAAGTAGATTGGAGGAGGAAGATACCAAAGGTGAAAAGACACCACCTGACAACCAACATGAAGAGAGACAGTATAAGAGAAATCAATGGGAAGGATACCCAAACGTGAATACGCACACATAGAGAAGAAGATATTGATAGAAGAATGAAAAAGAGATAACATAGCAAGAAGGAGCTTGAGAAGAGATGACCTAGAAAAGAACAAGTGAGCAACATACTCACAAAGCAGAGGTGCAGTGGAAAGAGGTGTTCATGAGCATGGATTGAAGAACAAAAAAGAATGGAAATATTTCCTTCAATAAAATAGGAAGCTTGTCCAATTTTATGATGATCACCCTGACACAGAGGAGACCCAGATCCAAACTAGAGAAGTAGAGGGATGCAACTTAGTACTTACTAGACATAAAATGGCATAGGTAAGGGGTTGTCGTCAAGGTATTATATAGTAGAGAAGGGACTCCCTTGTGCAAGGGAAATCCAGTTGATAAACTACTAGATAAACATGTAGAGACCTTGGGCTCAATGGGAAGGGGGACAACTTATGTTGTTGTCAAAGGAGGAAGGAGAGTAAACTTCCTAGATCATCCTAATATTGGAAACCAGTTGAATCATTCCCCTTGTGGTATCATGGCTTTCCATGGGGATGGTGTACTATAGGAAGGAAATATACAATATGGCCTAAGGTTGGCAGGGGAGGGTTCCTCTATAAGTTAGTTGATTGTGGACATTTCCATGATCAGATAAGTATTTAATTTGATCTATTTTAAATGTGTATGAATGATATAATTGTGTAGTTGTTTGACTTAAATGGAAAATTTGAATGATTATAATCAATGAATGAAACCCATGAGTAATTAGGATGTGCTTGTTATTTCCATTGTTTAATTTGTAAATTGTGAAATTGAATAAGCATGGATAGTCTGTATCCCTAAGGACCTTGCAGATTTGGAGGAAAGCTTGCAAGATATGAGAAAAACCTTCACTAGAGAGTGATTTGGGTACCCTATCATTTGAATTTCCATGTGGGGATTTGAGCACCTGGTTTTCAGGGAGTGAACCCCAATCCTTGAGAGGAAAGTTTGCATGATATGGACAAAATATTCATTTGGAAGATGTTATATAGGTCTTAGAATTTAGGAGGTACTAGTATTGGTAATAATTATTAAGCCCTATGAGAAGTCACTTGTTTTATGTGGAAAGCTTGTAAGACATGAAATCCTTCATCCAATTGTAAAAAGGGAAGACCTTAATCGGTGTAAACCTAGAATTTCCAAGACCTTAGAATTTTGGAAAAACCTTAGAAAGGAAAAAGAAAAAGACCTTGATTTGTATAAGTCTAAAATCAGACTTCTACCCTAGAAGAAACTAGTGCTTCAAGTTGGTCGAGTTCACATCCGTTGATTTGGAAAAGTGAAAAGATATGGACTGTTGGTTGGATGGTTTCATTTCAAAGTAGCTAGATAAGTTTTTATTTGAACTTTGAATGGGAGAGCCTTGAGTCAACTAATGCCATTGATCTATTGGAGAGTAACAAGGGGGAAATCTGCACTGATGGATCCAATGAAGAGATTTTTGGAGGATGGGATGTTGGAGATCTAGAAGGAGGATCAAAATGGAAGTCCGACGATGGGAAGTTTGAGGACCGTGGATCTCTTGGGTGTTAGTACCACACAATGTACCTTTTTGCCCATACTTTTTCCCACCATTACACCCTTGTTCACTCACATTTAAACTCATATTATCACTTTATCCTATCTTTCCAAAGGTATACAATGTCTCTTCTCTTTACTATACAATTAATCTGTTTTGCATATAATTTTACATCACTCTCGTACTTAACCATTGATTAAAAATGTATAAGTGTTGAAACAGTTCAAACTACAAATTAGCATTTGAGGCCTGTTGCTGAAACAACAACTCACAGAAGTTGTTACACAGTCCATGGTCAACGATGCTGAAACACAGAAGCTGTTACACAGTCCATGGTTGATGATGCTAAAACACAGAAGTTGTTACACAGTCCATGGCCGACGATGCTGAAACACATAAGTTGTTACACAGTTAATGATCAACGATGCTGAGGAAGTTGTTACACAGTCCATGGTCACGATGTTGAAACACAGAGGAAGTTGTTACATAGTCCATGGCCGACGATGTTGAAACACAGAAGATACTACACATTCCATGGTCAACGATGCTGAAACATAGAGGAAGTCGTTACACAGTCAGCGGTCAACAACAACTCACACAGATTGACTACAACAGCTACACCGTGAGCCAAGCATCAACCATTGCTGCTGCCTGAGAAGTGCTAAAACAGTTTGAATGCAAATCCCATGGCTGAAACAGCTTGCGATTTGCGATGCTGAAACAGCATACAACAACAATAACAAGAAGAGTTGTTACTCCAGCCGTAACAGCAACACCTCACTCAGCACTCGTAATACCATTCTGTTTCGGGAGACTAGGATATCCTATTCCGGTTTAGAAAGTCGAACTGACTAAGAATAGGACTCAGATATACACCTGTAATTTTTGATCAATTGTATCGAAGGGATTCCCTCTTTAAATAAGAGGAAATCATCATTCGAGAGGATCGCCAGTTTTTGGGTATTAAGAAAGTTCTACAGAGAAGGACGTACTTCATTTTTAGATTGTAGTATGATACATCGATAGATGAATAAAAGACTGTTTTGAGCATCCTTCTCTAGCCTCTTCGTTCCAGGGGAATATTGTGAGAAGGGAGGGCCCACCTTCTTCACAAGATTCACCCATTAGTTTTATAGTGTGTTAGTGTGATCTTTGTTTATTCCTTGATTAATTTCTGTCTTGCTGAAACACTACTTTAATGAATTCTGCTTTGCTGAAACACTACTGAACTCTGTCTTGTTAAGAACTCTGTTTTATTGAACGTTACATTATCTTCATGTAGTTCATGCTTGGGTAATTGTTAATCATTTTAGTTAGCAATCTTGTGTGATGAATTTATGAAATCTTGCTAATCAGAGACTGGTGCTGAAGGTTCCTTCTTTGGGAAGGAAATAGGGTCCTGTTCTCTGTTAGAATTAGTTAGCCTTCAATTATTTCCATGAGTGTGCTAATCAGAGACTGGTGCTGAAGGTTCCTACTTTGGGAAGGAAATAGGGTATTGTTCTCTATTAGAATTAGTTAGCCTTCAATTATTTCCATGAGTGTGTTAATCAGAGACTGGTGCTGAAGGTTCCTTCTTTGAGAAGGAAATAGGGTCTCGTTCTCTATTAGAATTAGTTAGCCTTCAATTATTTCCATGAGTGTGCTAATCAGAGACTGGTGCTGAAGGTTCCTTCTTTGGGAAGGAAATAGGGTCCTGTTCTCTATTAGAATTAGTTAGCCTTCAATTATTTCCATGAGTGTGCTAATCAGAGACTGGTGCTGAAGGTTCCTGCTTTGGGAAGGAAATAGGGTCTTGTTCTCTGTTAGGAGATAGATAGCCTTCAGTGTGCATTATTTCAGTTAAGCAGTAAGTTCATGAAGTGTGATGATCGAAAATAGGTGCTGAAGATTCCTGCTTTGGGAATAGGGTTCTGTTCTCTGGTTACAGAATAGTTGGTATTTTCTATTGCAGTATCTTGTGTTATTTTAATGTAATCCAGGATTCTTCAATTAAGCATTTCTTTAAAATTTGAGCTCTGCAATAAGTAGATTGCTTTTCTATAATTCAAGATAGAACTTCAGTTCATTCAAGGAAAATGTGATTAATATTGTTTCCTTACAACTCTAGGTTGCTTTTGAAATTGAGCATATATAGTGCGTGGTTACCTTTGAAATAAACAGACTTCCCTGGGTTGACAATTTATGTAGCACTTGATTGTTTAAATTAAAATAAGCAATTATAGTGACCAACATTTTGGCGCCGTTGCCAGGGAAGGTAATTTTAGATTTCAAAAGCACTTATGATTTTTCAGATACAAAGATTGCATGAGAGGACGCAGAGACCCCAAAGACACTAACCCTATAGGTGGCAGGGGAAGAGGAAAAGGAGGAAGAAAGACTTACATTGACGAGATTATATCAAAGTTTGAATCTGCTGCTCAACGACCAAACCTACGGGGGGAAAAAATCCCAGCCTTCTTTTCAAGAAAACTTTGAAACAGGGAAAGAAGTTTGGAGTCCTGAGATAGTCCAGAAACTAGTAGGAAACATTGAGGATAGAGAAAGCGTAGTAGGGGAGCAGACAGAAGAAAACATGGATGAGTACAATGAAGAATTGCATCACGAAGAACAGGCAGGTCCTGAAGGAGAGGTAAATGATGAAAACTCTTTCTCTACATTAGGATTTCCTATTGGTGATATTTCTAGAGGGGTAGCTCCCATGAAGAACATTCCACTCTCATCACTACCTAATTTTCATGGTTTGTCTTCAGAAGATCCTGATGAATTCCTTTTTGAGTTTGATATATTATGCAGAAGTTATGATTACGTTTCCAATGCTAAAAAATGAAAGATATTTCCAACAACACTAAAAGGTAATGCACTAAGATGGTTCATGAGTCTTGGAGGCCATGTAATCACAACATGGGACCAAATGAAACAGAAATTCCTGAACAAATACCAGGACTACTGTCGAACAAGAGAAAAGAGGGAGGAGCTATTTAAGATGATGTAGAAAGAGGATGAGAATCTGGAGGACTTTGTAGAAAGGCTACAGTATAATCTACAAAGATCCAGTCACCCCAATGTAAGTAAAGATATTCTCAAAACTATATTATTAAAAGGAGTAAGGGATGATTGTCTAGATATGATGAATATTCTTGGAAAAGGGGACATATCTAAGGAATCATACGATGAAATTGTTAATTTATGCAAAAGATGTTCAAGAGGAGCTTCAAGAAATAGATCAAACAGTAGGGACACCACATTTTCAAGAGTCCAAAAATCAGCCAGTGGGGGAGAAACAAGAGCCGAGATAGGTAATTTAATTGAAGGTTTTAAAACTGAAATGTTAAGCTCTTTTGCTTCACAAATTGACACCCTGTAGATTCAAAAGAAGCAAGCAGAAGAAGAAGCAGCCCTGTCCATCTTTTGTTCTCAATGCAGAGACAAGCACCCACGAAGGGAATGTCCATGGGACAAAAAGCCAATCTGCACCATCTATGATAAAGATCATGAAACTCAACAATGTCCATCTTTACCAGGTATCAAGGCAGCATTACAACCAACGGACGAAGAAGATGAAGCTGTCTATCTGTTGACACAAAGAAGGCAATGGTAACCACGGGGACAAGGTATGAATCCTAACATGCCATTTACATATTCTAATCGTTGGAATAATTATCCTTCTTTCAATCAAATGAGTTACCCCCCCTATAATCAAATGCAATATCCTAATCAAATGAATTACCCACCCATGCAACAAACTAACCCACCCTTTGTTGATCCATCAATGTGGATTTCTTGGCCTCCACAACAACAATAACCATATCAAAACCAATGGAATCCAAATTGGAGAGGACAACAACTCCCCTTCTTGAATCAATTACCTCAATCACAATTTCTACAACCACTCTCCTTACCATCAGGTACTCCACCAAACAATCAAATAATGAGACCCCAGCTACCTGTACAACCTAACCCTAACCCCAATAATAAAGTTGTGTAGTGCATTGACATTCATAACCAGCCTACACTTTCTCTCCTCATTGCGCAATGCAATGATATTCATCTACGATCCAGGAGAATAGTGGAACCTACCATAGCGGATGTTACGTCTTCTGATAAAGAGGAAACAAAAAATCATGATGTACCTGAAGAGGTACAATCATCCTCTAACAATGCTGCTGAAAAAAAAAAACCACCATTTCCTGAGCATTTAGCTTTGACTAAAATGCCTGAGCCACCAGCCTTCAATATTCTAGGGGAACTACAAAATTGTATGTCAAAATTCCTCTACTACAAGCACTCTGAGATGTACCAATCTATGCCAGGACAATGTGAGACATTTGTGTTAAAAATCCTAGTAGGAAAATTAAGGATCCCCTCAGAGTACATGTTATGGGAGACTTGTCTGCACTAATGTCAGGTAAATCCCCCCCAGTTAAATATGGTGATCATGGCCACCCTACCATTTCAGTACAAGTTGGAAAAATGATAATCCCTCGAGTCTTGGTAGACTTAGGTTTTGTTATCAATATCATGACTCTGAAAACTTTACAACTACTACAACTGCAAAATGAAGTCAGAGACACCCCAACTATCCTATAATTAGCTGATCGATCCATAATTAAACCAGAAGGAGTCATTGAAGACCTCAGTATCTCAGTAGAATCCTGGAATTATCCACCTGATTTTGTGGTACTACAACCCAAAATAAAGTTGGGGGGACACCCTCTAATTTTGGGCATACCTTGGCTAGCCACAATGGATGCTTTTATCAGCTGTAGATCAGGTTCAATGACAATTTCCAATGGTTACAAAACTAAACAGCTTACCCTCTACCCTCACACAACACCCCTGATTAATAATGATAATTCTGTATGGGTAGATTTTGATGAGCAACCTACTCAACCCCTTTTGACTATCGAACAAGCTCTAAGCATTAAAGACTCCACTGAGGATGAAGTAATTAATAATTTTATTTGTGAACCCTCCTCTGTGACTCCAGAAACTCGTAACCAACTAACTGCAATGTTGGAGTCTGATAATCAAGAAAACCTCAACTCGGAAAGCCCACCTCAAACATCTAACACCATCTCTTCTAAAAGCATACCAGTAGAAATTGAACCTGGCAAAACTCTGAACATAAACCCTAATCTGACAGATGCTGAAACACAACAATTAATGAAGTTCCTTCTGGAAAATAAAGAAGCATTCGCATGGGATTACACAGATATGAAAGGAATCACTCCCGAATTATGTACCCATCGAATATATATTAAGGAAGATTGTCGGCCAATCTGCCAATCTCAACGACGAATGAACCCTAATTTAAGAGAAATCCTCAAAGAAGAACTTCAAAAATTGCTCAATGCAGGGTTTATATACCCTATATCAGATAGTGAATGGGTTTCCATGCTGGTAATAGTTCCTAAGAAAAATGGGAAATGGAGAGTATGTGTGGATTATAGAGCCTTAAATAAAGCTACTCAAAAAGATCACTTTCCATTACCATTTATTGATCAGGTGTTAGATAATTTGTCAGGAAAGAAATTTTTCTCATTTTTAGATGGTTTCAGTGGGTATAACCAGATCAAAATTGCACCTCAAGATCAAGATAAAACCACTTTTACTAGCCCTTGGGGAACCTTTGCTTATAGAGTTCTCCCATTTGGACTATGTAATGCACCAACAACCTTCCAAAGAGAAGTTTTAGGAATCTTTTCTGATATGCTTAATGACTCTATGGAAATCTTTATGGATGACTTTACTCCCTATGGTGTTTCTTTTCAGGAAGCACTACAAAACCTTGAGAAAGTGCTCAAATGATGCATACAAGCCCAACTCTCCTTAAGTACAGAAAAATGTCATATGATGATGAGTGAAGGAATAGTGCTTGGACATTTTATCTCATCTCAGGGAATTCAGGTAGACCCATCCAAGATACAAGTCATTAAGGATCTTCCTACTCCCAAAACCCAAACAGAGGTAAAACGTTTTCTACGACATGCTAGATACTACAAAAGATTTATCAATCTTTTTTCCAAAATAGCTTCTCCCCTGTTTGTGTTACTAATGAAAAATGATGAATTCAAATGGACTAATTCTTGCCAGGAAGCATTTAATACACTTAAACATCAGTTATCTACAGCTCCTATTCTTAGAGGACCTAATTGGACACTTCCCTTTCATATATCCTCCAATTCTTCAGATATTGCAATAGGAGTTGTCTTGGGACAAGAAGAAAATTATCTCCCTTACGCTATCTATTTGATCAGCAAGAATATGACTCTTGTTGAACTCAATTATACAGTCACCGAAAAGGAATTCTTACCAGTCATCTATGGCATTAATAAATTTAGACATTACATTACTGGATATTCTACTTTTTTCCATACTCATCACTCAGCCATCAAATACTTAATGAACAAACCTATCACAAATGCTAGAGTCACTAGATGGTTACTATTATTACAAGAATTTGATATTACAATTGTAGATAGACCAGGAAAAGAAAATGTAGTTGTTGATTTCCTTTCGCAGTTGACACCTGAAGATGATACCCCAGTAGATGATTCATTTCCTGATGAATATCTATTTGCAGTTTTTGCTCACTCACCTTGGTATGCAGACATTGCTAACTATTTGGTTGCAGGGAAGTTACCACCACACCTATCCCACCGAGAGAAAAGAAGAATCATTCATCAAAGTGCTCGGTATAGTTGGATAAGTGGGTGTCTTTTCCATACAGGACTTGATCAATAAATCTGAAGGTGCATTAGAGAAGATGAGGTTTATGATCTACTAAAAGCTTGTCATGATGGCCCTTGTGGAGGGCATTTTGCTGATAAGAGAACAACACATAAAATTCTCAGGATGGGGTACTATTGGCCCTCACTCTTCAAAGATGCAAAGAAATATGTCTGGGCTTGTGATAGCTACCAAAGAGTAGGCCAACCTAATCATAGAGATGAAATTCCATTAAACCCCTAGATAGTACTTGAACCATTTGAAAGATGGGCCTTAGACTTTATAGGACCCATTAACCCCCCATCCAATCAAAAAGTTTACATAGTGGTCTACACAGACTACATGACTAAATGGGTGGAAGCCAAAGCACTCCACAGAGCAACCGAAGAAGAAGTTATAAATTTCTTATTTAAAGACATCTTCATCAGATTTGGAGTGCCAAGAGAATTAATTACAGATGGAGGACCTCCTTTCACTTCTCATGGGTTCAAAGCCACCCTTCAAAAATATCATATTCATCATAGAATGACTACAACATACCACCCCCAAGCCAATGGACAGATGGAAAGCACAAACAAAGTAATAGAAGCCATTCTCACAAAAACAGTGAAGGAAAATAGAAAGGATTGGTCCTACAGGCTCCCTGAAGCATTATGGGCCTACAGAACTACCTGGTGAAACACTACAAGATTTTCTCCCTATGAATTAGTCTATGGAAAGAGTGTTGTCTTTCCTGTGGAATTTGAAATAAAAACCTTAAGGATTGCTTTAGCTGTCAACCTTGATTTGACCGATGCACAGACAACCAGGATGCAGCAGCTTAATGAATTGGATGAGAAAATACTAGATGCCATTCATCAGACAACTATAATCCAACAACAAAGATAAAAATGGCATGACAAAACTATCAAGAATAAGCAGTTCCAAAAAGGTAATTGGTCCCTACTGTATGTCTCTTAGTTCAAAGAATTTCAAGGGAAACTGCATACAAGATGGCTTGGACCTTACGAAGTAGACACTGTTTTCCCCAATGGAATAGTAAGGATCCTCACAATCGATGACTCCAAAACACCGTTACTTGTAAATGGTCATCGGCTCCGTCTGTACCAGTGCCCTATTTCCAAAGAAGATTTTAAGGCCACATGTGTGGCAGACTCCCATTACCTCTTTTTAGAGGGGGCTTCTACCCCTCATTGCAATTAATTCTTTTTTAAGTTAATTTCTTTAGTATTAGATTAGATTTCATTTACTAATAATCCCTGTCAAGAAATACCATGTTATAATCGATTTTTGAAGATTCCTGATCAAAGCACAGGCCACTAGGAAAGGACGATCCTATTTCATGAAGAGACAAGATTTCTCATTGCTGAAACACCACTATCAGCAACTCCTTGCTCTTTCTTCCTTGCTGAAACACCACTGTCCAGTGACTTTTTGACTTTCTTCATTGTTGAAACACCACTATCAGTGACCCCACACCTTTTTCCCTTATCAATGTTCAACAACCTTTCACCATTCTCCCCATTGTTGAAACACCATTCACAACAACTTTTCGCCTTCTCCCTAGTGCCAAAACACTACAGTCTGACAATTCTTCACATTTCCTCATCGACGAAACAACACTGTCCAGCAATTGTTTCGCCCCTTTCTTCCCTATTGTTGAAACACCATTAACAACAAACTTCCTCCCATTGCTGAAACACCATTGTTCGGCAACTCTTCACATTTCCTCATCGACGAAACAACACCATCCAACAATTGTTTCGCCCCTTCTCTTTTGTTGCTGAAACACCAACTTTTCAACATTATCCGTCAGCAAGATTTTGTGCTCTCATACTACATTTCGTCCTTCCAAGTCAATAAATCCTTGATACAATTCATCTAACAAATCAAAAGTCTCTGCCACGACTACTGCAAAACTATCGTGGACAGGCATTATATTTTGTTTGCAGCACGAATCAGAAGGTAAGGCGAGGTATGTAAATTTTATGTAATACAATTAAGCTATAGTTAATGAGAAGATTCCAAATCATTATGACCACTCGAGTGAAATCATTATTAGCCGCACTTGACGGGGGGGGGGAGGACATATCAAACTTTTTATACCATCATTTCACACGAATCCACCACCACCATTCCTATTTTACTATCCTTTCGGTCATCTCACCACCATTCGCATGCCTTCACTCGAAAAACTTACTCTGCACAGAAGTTGTTACTCAACTCTTTGACGGTGTATTTTACCGAGATGGTAGCTATGGGAGGCTCTATTATATGGTACGAACCCGCCACAATAGCCCTGTTAGAACTGTATCAAGAAGCCTATCAAATTTTTCTGCGGGCAGGATGGCCCAGTTATTTTCAGAGACTCCAGGGGTTTGATCAACAACAGGTTCTGCAATTTGCTCAAAATCTCCAGGGAGATCATTCTATTGTTCAAGTGATTCAAATCTCAATTACAGAAGAGGATATAGCACAGGTTTCGGGTCTCCCTACCAATGGCACTCGCCTGTTCAGTCGCAAACATATCATCCTGAATGCCCAACAGGACTTCCTCTCACCAAAGGAACAAATTGACTTTAAAGGTCGGGGTGTCCGACTTAGCTCATTGCCGCCCCCATGGTCAGAAGTTGCAAAATTCATCAAACACTACCTTACCTTCAAAGGCCAATATAGGTAATCTACCAGCACAACTTTCTCCTGTTGTCTCATTTACGGCATAATAGATTGGTGAACATCCCTTATTATCTGCTCGGTTGTCTCAAAAATATGTCGCATTATAGTAAAAAGGCTAAAGATCCCACCCTTTCACTCACCCATCACCGTCTCGTTCAACTGCTTATCCAAAAGGGTTTTTCCCAACAAAACCTTCCACTAAACAACCCACCTATAGATCCCTAAGAAGCCGCTGAAATTCCTGAAAATCTTCAGGAACAACAACCACAAAACCCTCCAGACTCTCCAGAAATACCTCATAGTCTGCCCACAGAACCAACCAGTCCAATTAACCCCCCTACCATACCAAGACCGCCCCACACTTTACCAGAATCATCCAATCCCGCCCTTCATATTCTTAGCGATGACTCTGAGCCAGAAAATCCCCCTTGCCCCATCATTGAGGAAAAATCCCCACGTAAACGAAAGCAAATTCCTTTCTTTCCACCCTTCTTACAAAGAAAACAAACAAGGGCCTCAACAAGGCCAGCCATTATTGCCACTACCCTAGACCCCCAACCCATCCGAATAATACCCCATACACCTCCAACCTCCCAAATCCCGGAATCTTTGCCTATTCCACCCATGGACACTAAAACACAAGAACTAGATGCCTAGGGTGTTGCAACATCATCTGTTTCAAATCAAGTAGCTGAAACACAAGAACTAGCTACCCATTTAGTAGCTAAAACACAAGAACCAGCTACCCATTCAGTAGTTGAAAGTGAGATCGGAAGAGCGGTTCAGCAGGAATGCCGAGACCGATCTC
>CBVK0100795059.1:0-12187 GCA_900067695.1 Picea abies | reverse complement strand
TTATTATGTTACTTTTATTGATGATGCAACTAGAAAAACTTGGGTTTATTGCATTTGACAAAAATACGATGTTTTTGATACTTTTAAGAAATGGAAAGCTTTGGTTGAGAATGAGACAGGAAAAAAGTTGAAGTGTCTCAGATCAGAAAATGGAGGTGAATATTGCAGCAAGGAGTTTGATGATGATTGTTCATACCATGGGGGTCGTAGAGAGAAAAAATTTCTAGGAACACCACAAGAAAATGGTGTGTCAGAAAGGATGAACATGACAATCATGGAGCATGCAAGGAGTATGTGATTGCATGTTGGGTTTCACTTACAGTTTTGGAAAGATGTTGTAGATATTATTGTTTACTTAATGAAAAGAGGACCTTAAAGCTCTTTGGATGGTGGAATTCCAGAGGAGGCATAGACATGTAGAAAGGTAAACTATTCTTTTTTGAAGGCTTTTAGTTATGAAGCATTTGTCCATATTGATAAAGAAAATAGATCAAAGCTTGAGGAAATATCCAAGAAGTGTTCCTTTATTGGATACTATGTTAATGATTTTAGTTATCACTTATTGGATTATGAAAATAACAAAATAATTAGGAGTAGAGATGTCATATTAAATGAGAAGGTCATGTACAAAGATCAATTGTAGGGAAAGAAACAAGAAAAACAAAAACTTGAATACATAGTGCTTGATGAGACCACTGAAAATTCCAAAGATATAAGAAAATCAAAATGTACAACAACAGGAGAAGCAGGTACCTCAAACTCTTGCAATTTTTGTTAGAAGATCTACAAGGTTAAGTAGACCCGCTGAATGATAATCTCCTTCATTTTATTATTTATTGTAGACCGATTCTTGTGAACTAGAATGTTATGAAGAGGCAATGCAGGTAGACACTAAAAAGAAGTGGGAGAAATGCATGAAAGAGGAAATGGATTCCCTTGTAAATAACCAGAATTGGGACTTGGTTTAGTTTCCTATAGGAAAAATAACATTGCAGAATAAATGGGTTTACAAGTTGAAGGAATACTATGGAGGGAAAAATGATACAAGGCTAGACTTGTTGTAAAGGGGTTTGCACAAAAGAAATGTATAGGTTTTGATGAAATATTTTCTTCTATTGTTAAGATGACTTCAATTAGGACTATTTTAAGTCTTGTGGCAGTAGAATATTTTCATCTTGAACAGTTAGATGTAACACCATATTTTATACATTGGCACATGTTGTGTTTTTTACAGACCAAAAAATTGTGTCCAAAGACATCTTTATTCCCTAAACAAAATTGCCAGATATTTTGAAATGAAAGTTAATGTAGAAAAAGGGGTAATGGTAATAGGTACTTCCAATAAGGATAGAGTCATCAAATTTAATGGTGAAAAATTGGTCAAGGTAATTTTTTATTACAAGTACTTGGGCCTTTAATTTGATTATAGATAGAATTAGAACTATTGTGAGGGGAAACAATGAATAGGGGGCATGAAGGCCTTCTATTCTATGCAAAATAAATGCAAAAAAATAAACTATGGAGTTGTAAACTGAGGATGTTTCTCTTTAGAAAATTAGTGCAAACAATAATTCTATATGGTTGTCTCATTTGAGCTTTAGGAATTTCTAAAGAATTTTGGAAGAAAGTCAAAAGAGTTTAGAAAAGGTTCTTAGTAGAGGAACAAGGTGAACTAGAATGGGTCACTATATAATTTGTCACCTATTTTGGTACTTTATAGATGGAAAGATTGGAGAAAAAGGATTGTGGGGGCCCTTTTAGGGGTAATACTTTATTTGGTGATTTGGGGTTTTACCTCAAACTTTCAAACCATGTTTGAGGCATTAAACCAACATTTTGGGGGTCAAAACTATGTGAACAATGTTTGTAGCCTCTCAACACCATTGTACACATTGAGAAATTTCTAACAATGTAATGACACTTCAATCATAGTTTGTATGAGTGTAATGACCCCTCCGTTACAACTAGGAAAGCGAAGAACATAAGTAATTTTTTTTAAAGCATTAGGAAATTAACATCATCAATAAAATTCATAGTAGCAAATAGTCTACGACATCATAAGTAAAAGAATTACAAGTGCCCCATCGTCATAATCCATAACGATGCAACCACTGCATTAATCATAATTAGTAACGATACATAATTAACACATCATCGCATTAGATAATGACACAAAATCAACAAGTATCATAAATGGTAATGCAAGATTAGCTCATCACATAAATATAAAACATAGAAACTACCCACCCAACCTACCCTGCAAGGTTAGGACCTCCAAGACACATAACAAATTCTCAAGCCCAGGATTCATCTGATTGATTTTGACCATTTAAGGTCTCAAGGTTGGTGAAGGTTCTAAGGAACAAGGAGGTGTATACATCCCACTAACACAATCAAGTCCAAAAACCAACTTGTTAAATCAACAAAATCAACGATGATCAATGGTGCAATAGTGTTCTAATAACCAATCACACAACACATAAATTCCAAGGTGCAAGAGAATTTAATTACTAAAGAAATCATACAAGGACATAAGTTAAGGCACAATGTAATCAACTTTATTTTGTTTTCAAGGTGCAAAAGAATACATCTACTTTACTTCAAGGCACTTGATTAATCAATTTATGAATTCAACCATAAATCAACATTATTCCAAGGCACACATGTGATATAAATACTAAATTAACATAATCGACATAATTACAATACACACAATTAATCTAAGCACTTAGGAAATCATACACCAACATTGTTACAATGTGTGCAAGTAATCTAAAGCGTAATCATTTAGGCATCATCATTAGTCCATAACACAAGAAATATAATTACTCAATCATTAGCATCATCCATGGTGCATGGGAAATAAACACTCAATCATGTATACATTAACATTTTTAGTGGCGTAAGAAGTAAACTACACACATGACCATTCATACATTGCTTTTACATCATGGTGCAAAATAATTATCAATTAAATTTAAGGCACAAAAGAAGTCTAATCTATTAAATTCAGGGCACAAGAATCTAGTTACTCATACATTTATTTCCACACACAAGGTAATCTAATCACATTAAATTTAGGGCGCAAAAGAATAATTACAAGGAAATCACACGTCAACCCCATTCAAGGCGCGAAGTAAATTTAATTACTAATTTAATCATGCATCACCATTATTTCAAGGTGCTAAAAATATAACTATCCATTAATCAACCCTCGGTTTATCATGATCCAATAAAATAAAATAACTTAAACTCAAACAAAATCAAAAAACAAGTGCAAGGTTGAATAAGGAAGGTATGAGAATAAAATTTAGCATTCATAAGGCTGAGAACAACTTTTTAGCAAGGAAATCAGTTAATGCACTGACACTCATTATTTTAAGGATCTAATATAATTATTTATATAGAATTTAAAACATTATTAACATAGATTCAACTTGACCAAGAAGAAATCTATGTATTATTTATGTAATATGTATAAAGACAAATACAACCGAATATTTTATTTTTTATACAAAAAAAAGAAAAAGTAGATTCATCTTGACAAAGAAGAAAGCTATTGAGCATTGCCTCCAATTGCACCTATCAATTCAATTATTTTTCTAGGAAGAATTTAATATATTCACAATATATCGGATGAATCTATAATAGATATAGATTCATAAGCACAAATATTATGCAAATCTGGATTCAATAGTATTATTCTTTCTAGGTTTACTATATTGGATAAATTTCATACATTGTAGATTGATAGGTATAAATGAATGCTAGCAAAAAGATTGGATACCATGTTGGGCATAGGAACAAGAAAACTGATTCAGGAGCATCGTCAGCAAAGCCATATGGGATGACAACTCAGTTCCTTAGCGCGCCTTTGAATCAATTCAGAATCTTAACGTTGGCATCTCCTGCAAATATTTTTTTTTAACTGATTGAAAACTAAAGAATATCAAAATGCCTGGGAGCTGAATGATCACGAGTGATCTGGGAGTTTCACTCCTAGAATTTAATATAACAGAACTTAAGTGCTAGTTAGTTTTTTTTCTTGATCACAAAGGTAGTTTTGAGAGGGAGTTAGTAGTTTTGGAGAGTTGTAGAAAGATCTAAAGATAGGAGAGGAGAGAGAGATAAGACTCGGTTGCAGTCTAGCCTTTGTAAAAATATGTATAGACATTCAAAGATAATACAAAAGCATATTTTCCTGCATATGAGTTTCTGTGTGTTTCTGTGTATTTGATGAATGTCATATATGTGTGTTTGTGATTTTATGTTGTAGATGTATGAGTTATATTTCATTTGCAGGGTAATGATAGAATTCACTATATGTTAGAGAATTGTTGAATTGTTCTGGGTTCTTTAGGCTGTGTAAGGAGTACACAACAGAGTATTGGAAAATATGTAGCTAGTGCAAAGAGTGTGCATCTGAACTCTGTGGAGTTGGAAAATAATGTGCTAAGAGGGCACACTTGAGCGATGATAAGTCAAGGGAAACCTCAAGGTTGTTGAATACCTTGGAGGGTAAATGGTGTAGAGGAAGAACAAAGGGATAGAGTCACTGAGAACTATGTAGAGCTCTGCTAGGTAGGCATTGAGCATGTGTTAGTGTGCACAAGGAGAACTCTCTGTTGAGTTCAAAGAGAATATTATCAAAGAAGGATACTCACAGAGTTGCTGAAAACTCTGTAGAAAATGCTCAGTAAGGAGTTCTTTGAGAGAGAGGTTTCCAGGAGGGCACAATAACCCTTTGAAGGGAGAAGAAGGGCTGAGACCCTTAGGAGACTGAATAAACCCAAAATATCAAAAGAGATAGCATTAGCAGAAACATAGAAGAGACCCAAAAAGTTGGGCTCACTAGAGGAGCAAAGGTCAAAGCCTTTGAACACTTACAAACGCTTCTTAGTTGGAAGAAATAAAAATATCAGGAGGAGGAACAACAACAACCATTGGATCTGTTGTTGTAAGAAATCAAGACCATTAGATCAGTGTCCAGGGAAGTGAAGGAAAGCATCGAGGAGGAAAATATCCCTGCCATAGGATATGAGCACAGAGGATAGACAGTCGTCCGATCAAGGTAAATTGCATGGACTATAATCCCTTTAGAGTGAACAGGAGAGTAGACTCACGAAGTCTTGAAGTTTTGAAGCCATTTAGAATTGTCCATCATCCAGGGGGACAGGTGGCAACATATTTGAGAGTTTGAGGAAAAACTTCATGAAATAGTGAAGTGTAGAGTGATTCTGGACCATCAGATCCTGAAGATCATGTGGCAGAGATCCATGCACTACGAGAAAAGGAGAAGGAACATGAAAGAGCATTAAATTTATGAAGTCCAAAGATGCAGAGATATCCTAGCTATTGGCTAGAAGGTGGATACATGGAAACATATAAGAAATCTTGCGTATTCACGATTTGGAGGAATTCTGTCAAGTAGTTAGAAATTTACATGAAGTTGTGAAGCATGAAGAAAATCCCAGTCGTTGGTTGTAGAGGACATGAAGAAAATATCAGTGGTTGGTTGTAGAGAGATGTGAACCGTTGATCTGGTCCGAGAGATTTCGACAGTCCAGAATTTGGAAAAATTGAGAGGAGCAGAGTATAGATTTCGTGAAGTCATGAAGTGCGGAGTGATTATGGACCATTGGATCTAGGAGGACACGTGGTGTTCGATCCACGACTCTGGATAAAAGTACTTTAGAGAAAGTGATGTAGTGAATATGCTTGAAGCACTAGACATGAAGTGCAAAGTAAATATCAAGCATTGGCTGATTGGAGAGTTGAGGACCGTTGATCTGGTCTGAAAGGTTTCGTCGATCCGGACTTCGGAAGAAGAGGGAGTAAGTTGCATGCAAAAGTTCTGAAACATGGAGTTCCAAAATAGATCGTAACCATTAGTTGTGGAAGGAGTGTGGACCATAGATCTGGTCCGATATAACGGAAGAGAATTTGTGAAAGTTGCGGAGTTATCAGGAGTTAAGCTCAGGGTCATAGCCTGAGGTCATATGTGAGAAGGGCCTAGGAAGAGGAGCTAGCACCCATTACATTGGAATTCACCAATTTGGAAATTAGAAGAATTGGCCACAACATATAGTGAAAACACCCAGAGCACAAAGCTCAGTAGCACCCTTTGAGTATGAGCCTGGTCACAGCCCGCGGTCACATGCAGTTTCTACTAGAGGAAAAGAGGCTAAATCCTGAGATCTGGAATTAAATTTCATTAGAGGATTCTGTGGGTGTTTGAGAATCCTTGTTCGTTGTTTTGAGCACGAGGAAGAAAATAGAGGCATGTGGATAAGGTTTTGTGGGCCTAGAAGAGGCTTGTAGAGTCGATATGACTCCTTGATAAGAACGATCCTAGACCAGGAGGTCACGTAGCCCCGAGGGAGAGTAGTGGGGTCTGCATCACAAACGTTGGGGGAAAAAAAATCGAAGGTGGTATCCATTGGTTAAAATCATAGAGGGAAAAAAATTCATAGGTGGTATCCAATGTTTAAAATTTGCTAAGGGTAGAAAAGGAAAAATGCAGATCATATTGATGCAACTTCGTAGAGAAGAAGGGTGAAGGCACAGTTCCTTTGACTCCCAAAAAAGAAGAGAATCAAGATGCAATTTTGTTGGGTAGAAGGGTGAAGGCACAGAGCCTTTGGCTCCCAAAATGCAGAGAATAAAGATACAATTTTGCTGAGAAAAAATGCAAGGATACTTACCTTTACAAATCATTGAGAGAAGGGTGAACCCGTAGAGAATTTAAAGGGAAAAATTGAAGGGTCTTTAAAGGTAAAAATGCAGAGTCTTTGAAGGGAATTTTAAGGGAGAATCATAGAGTCCTTGAAGGGAAATTGACAAGGAATTTGAAGGGAGAACCACAGATACTTTAAAGGAAAATCCGGAGCGCCCCCTTCCCTAGACACTGAGGCATCCTTAAATCTGAAACTTTCACAGAGGAAATAAGGATAGAACTTGTTGAACAATGGGGTAAGACACAAGGTTTATAACTACCAAAGCAAAAACAATCAAGTAAAATGAATTTTCATTGAGCAAAGGAGGAAAACGCAGAATAGATGCACTCTCAATAATGCATAGATTAAAAAAAACCTTCACTGAGAAAAGGAATAAAACTCAGAGTAGATGCACTCTCGACCAATGCATAGATTAAAGCAATTTTTGCTGAGAAAACGAAGAAAACATAGAGTAGAGAATGGTTACTATGTTGAGCGCATTTTAAAGAAAACGAAGAGGGTAATGTCTCATATATTTTTAGGAAACACAGAGATAACCCTTGGGCAACCACCAATCGAGGAGTGAAGAAATCAAGAGACCAATAAAAAAATAAAAACTTTCATGATGGTGATATAACAAGGGGAGAGAAAGCTATAAATTTAAAATTTTTCCTGAACTAAAATGAAGAAGAATTTTAACATCCTA
Organism: Picea abies; assembly: GCA_900067695.1. Classification (NCBI taxonomy): domain Eukaryota; kingdom Viridiplantae; phylum Streptophyta; class Pinopsida; order Pinales; family Pinaceae; genus Picea; species Picea abies. The sequence goes on along the minus strand of CBVK0100795059.1, from coordinate 4,765 downwards.
TGTGCATGAAATATAAAGAATTTTCCAATCGCATAATCAACTTATTCGATATTGAATCAAATGTTCCATGATCATACAATTTTATCAGTCACCCAATGTAATATAATCATTTCTCAATTGATTCAGTACCCATAAAATAAATTTCTAATTCAAAAGGATATGATTAACTAACAACAATGGTAAATATCGTAACTGAATAGGTGAAAATATGACGGGCTTGATGATGATCCTTGGAGACAGACATCCCTTTGTCTTCTTTCTAATCATTGAGACTTCACCAGTACCTCCCAACTAACTCTAGGGGTACTCTTCTCCCCCCTTATCCCCTCGAGCCGCAAAGGGGCCACACACACACCACCAAAATCCTCTATCTCCCAACTTGCCTCGCAAGGTAGAGACACCACTCTCTCTCTCTCAAGCTAGGTATCTTAACTCTCACAATTAAAACCAATCAAAATTTCTACAACATAACCTTACTCATAACTTGCGTGTTTCAGTCCTCCACTCAGTCATTTGTTTTATAGAATTTCCTTAGTGACAACTTGTCATTCACACATTTAATTTGTTTTTCTAAAATTTAATCAAGAATTATTCCCCCCATATACTTGTCACTCATTGCCTTAGTTGCACCAATAAATCCACAATTTAATTTAATTAAAAGTCAATTTCCATCAACCATCCTAAAAGCGCTCCTAAAATCACTCATGGTTGTCCCTTTATTCCCTTTATTTCCCATTTATGACTAATTTCCTTCTAAAACAGAGTTGAGTTAAAATAGAAATGTTCTCTAGTTAAACTAGACTCTAGATACCTTTCTGTGCTTACACATTCTTGTATGCTTTATTCATTTCTTATTTTAATTTCTAATTTGGTATTTTATGCATACATGTGTATTGTATTAAATTTTTTAGATTTATTTTATCTCTCTTAATCTCTTAAGTTCGTTTACCTTTTTCTTATTTCATCTAATTTGTAATTTAGGTTTTTTCCTCTCATTAATTTAGACTTAGGGTTAGTTAAATTTTTATTTGCAAAAGATTAGACCATTAGGGATTATGATTAATAAATTCAGTCATTAATTAATTAATTAATCAATTAAATAATTAAGAAATGTTCAAGATTTTACAGGTTTAACATTCGCTCAAAGTTTTCTAGGATACCTATATTCATTGACTCACCTTTTTAATACTTTGACGGGCCCTTCAAGACGCACTCCATGCTCCAAGGGTGCCACTCGCCTTTGATTCAAATTTTAATTACGTGACATGCCCTTCAATATGCACCACGTGCTCCAGGGGTGCCACTCACCTTTTACTGGTTTTGGTAGTTGTCCAACCCTTGGATTCAATACTCCATTCAGGTAACCTTGCGAGAGACTAAGGGCCTCTAAGGTATAAGGACCCCGCCTTATTGTGCACCCCTTAGAATATTTGTGAGCAACTATCTCAATCTTCCCTCATGGCATCATGGATCACTCGAACTAAGTAAACGTTAACCTACAGTTTGAGCCATGTTGGGAGCACTAGTAGGTTGTGATAGGGTTTCTTCCACACCTCTCCCTCAATAACTGGTCTATGTGCATGAACCCTTTACTCCTTATGTGAGTCAGATTAGCAAGCAATTGTCATCCTGCAGCCATCAATGAAACACTGTCAATGATCCATAAACAACATCATAATATAATCGATCATATGTCACATATTTATAAATGAAATATTCAAACCAATACAATCCACTCCCTAACTCAATCTGGAGTCCAAGGAGGTCCATTGATGCCATTGACATCCTCAATCTTTCAAGTGCCCTGCACACTCAGGGGAAACTCGTTAATAGTGTATGTCAATACATAGATATAAAAGAAACATAAATCATTATCCATCAACATCATCATAATAACCCATAAGCGAAACATACAACCATATTATACTCAAACTGGATCACTTGCACGCAAGTTTCCTAAAAAATAAGTCAGTAACATGTGCTCGCAAGAGTGGGATGTTACATACAACCCCTCTTGTTTTAAACTTTTCCCCTAAGTTGTACTATATATAATGCAATAAATAAATCATTTGATAAGATCTATATGTCTAGCTATCAAATAAATAAGTAAATTGTTGGCGCATATCATATGCATCCTCCTATGTAGTCAAGTGTGGACTATAATTGTCCCACTATACATTGACCAGATTGACTGTTTGACATCACAATTATTGAATGCAATGGTCCAAAATGCAGATTGGCTCCACTGTGAGTGTACCCTCATCCGACACCTCCAAGGAACTCATGTCAATCACATGTGTAAGATCACTAACATAATGTCTTAGAACAGATACATGAAAAACATCGTGCATACGCCTCAAAGAATCAGGAAAGGCTAGTCGATAGGCAACAAGCCCTTTCTTTTACACAACTTCAAAAGGTCCCACAAACCTAGGAGAGAGTTTAACACCCTTTCCAAACTTGATTGAACTCTTGTGCGGTTTCACACACAAGAAAACGTGATCACCAACTTCATAATTACGTTCAACACAGTGCGCATGGACATAAAGTTTTTGTCAATCTTGCGCTTCTTTAATCCTTCGTCTTATTGTTTTCAATTTTTCTTCCATTTCATGGATCACTTCTGGTCCTACCAGGACCCTATCCTCAAGTCGATCCCAGCTCAATGGCATCCGACATGGTTTCCCGTAAAGAAACTCAAACGATGCCATATTAATGGTGCTTTGATAGTTGTTGTTGTACGCAAACTCTACCAGTAGCAAGAAATATTCTCAATGTTTTTGTTGGTCCATCACATAAATATGCAACATATCTTCCAGTATTTGGTTCATTCTTTCAGTCTTCCCATCTATCTTTGGGTGATACGTTGTACTAAAGTTAATTTTTGTTCCCAATACCTCTTGGAAGCTAGTCCAAAAACATCATGTAAACATCGATCCTCAATTGGATATGATCCTTTTAGGCATTCCATGCAATATCACAATCTCACTAATAAAAACTCTAGCCATGTCTAGTTCCTGATATGTCGTATGCATAGAAATAAAACAGGCACTCTTCATCAGAGTGTCAACTACCATGAAAATTGAGTTGTGCCTCCTTGTCATTAGCGGCAATCCCAAAATAAATTCAATCAAAATGACCTCCCATTTCGATTCCAGAATAGTGTGTGGTTGTAGTAATCCAAATGGATGTCTATGTTCATCCTTAATGTGCTGACATTCTAGACATATCACCACATAGCTAACTATGTCCGCCTTCATTTCTTTCTTGAAGAATAAGGGCTTAAGGTCTACCCTCATCTTCGTGACTCCTGGATGATCCATGTACACTGCTCTATGATATTTGTTTAAGATCAGAATCCTCAATTCGTGACTAGGTGGTACGTAAACCCAATTATTATACCTCATCAATCTGTCATTGTCCAAAATATATTCTTCAAACTTTGGTACCAACATGGTGTCATGTCCGATATTTTCCTTAACCTATTTATACCAGTCATCATTGCACTATATAGTTAGAATCTTTTCTCGAGGATTCGTCTAAAGAGGTATCACAAAAAATATGCGTGGTCTCTGAATCAATGCATCTGCCACTCTGTTCACTGTTCCTTCTATGTAGGTAATCTCAAAATCGTACTCGCTAAGCAATTCTGACCAACGCCTTTGTCGCACTTTCAAGCCACTTTGCATAAAAATGTGTTACAAACCACAATGGTTTGTCTTTAGTTCAATTTTTTGTCCAATTAGGTAGTGTCTCCACACCCTTAGGGCATACACAATGGACAAATACTCCAAATCATGTGTTGTGTATTTCTCTTTATGCTTTCTTAATTTCCTTGAGATGTAAGTGATCACTCAACCATTTTGCATCAAGACTCCACCGAAGCCTTCCATGGATGCATCTATGCATACAAATAATTCCTCATCCACATTGAGGACTTTTAGTATTGACGTTGTATTCAACAGCTCCTTGAGCCTTCTAAATTCTTCTGTGCACTTCTCGGTCCATACAAAGTTCTTGTTTTTCTTCTGTAATTCCGTGATCAGATTTGCTATCTTTGAAAAACCTTTGCACCCCATTGATAATATCCTTCTAAACCCATGAAGCTACGTACTTCTGGTATGTTTGTTAATGCAAGCCATTCCATAATAGCCTCTACCTTCGTTGTATCCACAACGATGCCTTCACCGGAGATAACATGCCCCAAATAATGAATCTTCGATTGATAAAAAGAGCATTTCGATAGTTTACCATATAATTTTTTCTCTCATAAACATTGTAGTACCAAGCACAAATGTTTTTCATGTTCTTCCATCATCCGAGAATATATCAATATGTCATCAATGAATACTTGAACAAATTTCTCCAAGTATTCACAGAACACCCCATTCATCAAGATCATAAATAACTTTGGGGAATTTGTCAGTCCAAATGATAAAATGATAAACTCATAATGCCCTGACCTCGTCTTGAACGTGGTATTAGGAACGTCTTCCTCTTTGATCCATAACTGGTGATATATTGATCTCAATTCGATCCTTGAAAACACTATCACGCCTTTCATTTGGTCGAACAAATCGTCTATTCTTGGCAACAGATATTGGTTCTTGAATGTTGCCTTGTTCAATTGACAATATTCAATATAGAGCCTCCATGACCCATCCTTCTTCGAGGGGGCTTCCTCCTAGTGAGATTTAGCTCCAAATACAATATTTCTCTTCATGTCTCATTACATTGCTTGAATCCCTTTATATAGTGCTACCAT
>CBVK0100795057.1:0-13727 GCA_900067695.1 Picea abies | reverse complement strand
CTCGTTGGGGACATGCAAAGAAGGATCAATAAAGAGAATACTGCTCTGATACCACTGATATGAATTTATGCAGGAACACAAAAAAATACACAAATAACCATGAATACAAAGATGCAGTGGAAAGAACACTTCATTTCATTAATATCAAAGAAATAAAATTTGTTTACAGACAGAATGGAAATAAACTAGCTAGGGTGCTGGTAGCTTATCTCTGAGAAGAGATGTGGCGTCTATAAGCCTCTGAAATATGTGTTACAATGAGGCTTTAAGGCCTATATATTTTTAAGAAACAATGGAAAACCTAAACATCCAAAAACCTAACCCTAGGAGATGAAACACCAGAATATGGGCCTCGTCGGGGTAAATTGGTACATCAATTTCCCAAGGTCATAACTTTGGCATACTATCTTTGTTTGACGTACATGATACATCGTTAGAAAGATATATCTGAGGACTACAAATGCTAACAACGAATATTTAGTTAGGAATAGACTAATATTCGTTGGATGTTTGATGCCCAAAAAATGTCATTTAGGGCCTCAAAACGGATCTGGAAGTTCAGGACCTGAAAAACTGCCAAAAATAGTAAATTGTGCTACAATTAAGGAAACTAAAAAATTGAAAGAAAAAATTGTGGGCATCCAAGTAGAATAGGCAGGTGGCCACCAATATCCACCTGGATCAGAAGGGAATCAATATGGAATGATAGAAGTTGATTATGCATCTCAGGTTAAAAATCAGATGGGTCAAGATAGGAGGAAGTAATGGTTCGTTAAGAAAATCCAAGCATTGATATGTTCAGTCAAGGAAAGGTTAAATCAATTTCTTCAAGAAAGAAATTTGTGTTAAATATCGAAGTTTAATCAGAGAACATGATCGGAAATGTAGTTTGGTCATGCAGAAGTTGGATCAGAGGGATCCAAGTAATAGTGGAATGATGAAAATTAATATCAACATAATATATGGTCACAAGTGTGCAAAGTAGATAAGAAATATTATAGCATGGACATATCAAGTCAATAAGAACTTAAAAATGAAATGAATTTCTAAAGAGAAATCAATAAGGAACCATGAAGAAGAAAATGGTTCTACGTTTGGTTTTGAATGCAAAAGAAATGGTTCCTGACAAGAGTCCATCTCAAGTGGCATAGATCCATGAGTGACATTCCTAGAGGTTGGAAGTATCATTGGAAATTATGATGATAAATTAAAAGCAATGTTAATTACTTCTAGTTAATTATATGCATCTTGTGAAGATGGCATATGTCTATCCTTATAGTATACTAGAGATTGGCTACACAAGTCAATTTTGAGGATAGTTGGCTAAGAAAAGAGAAGAGAATGGTACAAGAAACATGAAGTGCTAAAGTATTCAATTAGGAAATGGATAAAGTAGTTCAATCCTGAAAAGTAAATGGATATTGAAGAACCAAAGTCTATAAGACAACATGTTTTGAAGTATAATTTGTCCAAGCGTGAGTTGGGTTAGATGGATACATGAAATAAATGAATATTGAAGGTTAATATCATCATAGTATTTGGTTAGAAATACAAAAATAGCCAAGAGTGATTTGGCTAGAAAGTGTTCAGGTCAGAAATAATCATGTACAGTGATTACAGTGAGAGAAAAAGAAGATTCTGGAATCCAGGAAGAATTGAAGACTTATGGGATCAACAAGGAAAAGTGATGCAGGGAGAAAGAGGTTGATGCAATTATTGTAGCAACAATTATTTTATGACTTGTTGGACAACCACACACAAAAAGAGAGAATTATTGCATGTTTGCAAGTGTTTCTATTGATGTTGTTGGATATGGAAGGAAGCAACATAAAGCTAAAGTGTTTATTATAAGATTGATAAAGGAGGCATGAGAGCTTCTATTATTATCAGCTAACTATGTAGCATCAAATTCATTTAATGGCAGCTATGCAGGTAAGTATTTCTCATGAAATTATGTTGCATAATGGCCAAAGGGAAATTTAGGTAAGAGGTTCTCCAGATAGAATTTTTATAAAATACATTATTGTATTATTTGAATGCATTAATGGGAATAAGATACCACTAGGTGTGGTAAAGGTTGGAGGCATATAATAATTATCAAAGCTTCTTAGCTTTTGAATACACACACTGACATAGTAGCATGTCATGTTAATTTGGTTATGAGGTAATAACCAAAGCAATAAAGGGTATGAACCTATCATAGGAATGGATGCCAAAAAATCTAATCATGTATGAGACGATGACATGGTTGGTTATGGCAAGGTATGGATATGGAAAGGATATGAACCGCACAAATATCCAATGAACTTCCTACTTCTAAATAATACTTGGACTGCAACCTTTTTGCTAATGCCAATGAACACCACATAATTATATTCTTGGTATAGTGTTCGGGTTGAAAAGGAAGGCATCCAAATAATTGAGAAGACAATAGGAAGTGTATGGAGAATGTGTCAAGGCATTTTCCAGATCTCCAATTTACTAATGGTGAGATACATGACTTAGATACAGAGCATTATCAAACTCAATGCAAAGGTGTATTGAATAGATATGCATCAAGAGTTGCACTCATGCATAGTAAGTGGTAGAGTTGCACTCATGCATGATAGAATTGTATGCTTGAATGCATTTGTTGAATGTGTTTTGTGGATGCATGTGTATATGATATTGAATGGATATAATTATACTAACATCAGAAATGTTACTAACTCATGGAGTTGAGAACATTTTAGGAGTTGTTAAGCATTGTAATAGGAAAGTTGCAAGTCAAGTAGTCACATGAGCATTGACTATAGGAAACAAAATTATGTCCAGGAAACAGAATAATGAACTTACTGATATAAATTGTGAACATGCATAGGCATAGAATGATAATTCATTATCTTTGATAAATTGTTTGATAGTGTGAATTCAATTGTTAAGTGTAGACAATTCTAAGATCACTTCGTAAGGTTTTGGTACATATTGCAATGAAAGTATGATGTACAGGAAATAATGACAATATGTTGGATGAATGAAAGATGGAAGCATTGTAGGAAAAATGGTATTCAGTATGGTGCTTATTGAAATCCATAAGGAAGACTGCATCCTACTATTGCAACAACCATGAAAAATTTATGAGATAGAATTTCATATTTTGTGGAAAAGTTGAATTCCTTATGAAATGAGTTTGAGTTTCTAAATGAACTATTATAACGTTCACTCATGATAACTGCATGTGTGTGATGCAACTGAGATAATATTGATTAAAGTTGGAATGCTTGGGAAGAAAAACTACTGTTGGAGACATTGGAGCCCTTTAAATGAAGAACCTTGGTGAGGTTCTGGTAATGAGTTAGAGCTCTCCTTGTGTGTGAAAGCCTTGGAAAGATGGATCGTTGAAGGAATTTGTAGTAGTGAAGGGATACTTGAGCCTGGAAGGGTGAGTTCCACAAAGATGAGGCAACTCAAGAGTGCATATGGCATGGTAGTTGTCATAATGAGGGTGTGTCAAATGGAATGGTGAGATGAATTATTTCATGAAGTAGCTCTATGGAATAGAGAAAATGACTTATAGCTACAATAAGAATACAATAAATGGTGCTTGAAAGCAAAGCACCATGTGGATAACAAGCTTTCAATAGAGAAATCTTGGAGATTTATGAAGAATTTTTGAATTGTACATGGTATTTAATGCACTGAGGAAAATGCATAAACAAAAGGATGAGATTTTAATATCCCAAGATCGAGGCCCAATTGTAAATGTGAATGTAAATATTTTTTATACGCTGGTGATCCAGGTTATTATAGGCCATAAGTCTTATGTGATTATTAGGTCAGAGAGCCTAGATGCTAAAGGTTAGTGAGCCTATTTTTGTATATGTAAACACTCATATCATTAATAAAGTACATCGTTGTGTGTATACCAACCACGATGAAAGAGTATGGGGGGCTAAACTCCACTGGGAAGGGAAAGGGGGGGCTAAGAGACTAGGAAAGGAGCTAAGATAGAGGGCCTATTTCCAAGGGAATATTATAATATATTCTCAAAGACTAAGGTTTGGATATAACTCATGTTATCCTAAGTTCCTTTAGGGGAAAGTAACGAATTACAAGTGGAGCCTATGAAGCTTCATGAAGAAAAGTGTCCAATTTGGGACATGCATACAAAGAGATGGAACTTTGCGCATGAGGGGGTTCCCAGCTGACATTCTTCCTATTCACGATGAAACCATTCTTTCGATTGGTTCCATACCCTCCAGCACTCGACCTCTCTCTCAGAACGCACGCCTTGAGCAGTAACTTGTACTTCTTGTTAAGGACATCTCCATGTACCTTACTAAAGGTCATTGATGCCATCACCTGCACATTACCCTATTTTCTATTGCTGCCATCATCATTCCTTGCCTGAACATGGTTGTTGACTTTCAATGTTCCATACCTAAATTATGTGGTTTCCTTCTCCTTCACCTGTACCTGTTTGACTTAAGAGTTGAATTGAAGAAGTGGGTTGTCAGGCCCATCGGACTGAACAAGCGGGTTGTCAGGTCTGTAGACTGAAGAGGTGGGTTGTCAGGCCCGTGAGAAACTCTCTCCAGGTGAGAGAATTGTTGGGAATTGATTTCTTGAGGGGTCCCAACTGTAGCTACACTTCTCTAAGAATTCTTGTCCAACCTATTGTTAAAGGCCTGGTAGGGAAGTGGGGCAGCTGAAGGACTATTGAGTAGAGAAGGGGCACACTTCTTGGGGTGGGATAGGCATGTGGGGAATGAGAGACTGTAGGTTGTTAGTTTGAGTTGGCTCCTAGGAACAAATCCTTCATGTTGTCTGAGATACTGTTAGGTAGCTAGAGAGGTAGTGGAGTTCATTCAATGTAAGGTGGACTAGGTCCACTATATTATTAAATAAGGCCCANNNTAGATATAATAAATGTAAGATTACTTCTTAGAAGGTTCTGCTTCTAGAAGATTCCTCCTATAGAATGTTCTTAGGTGATGGTAGCACTATATAAAGCGGTTCAAGCAATGTAATGGGATATGAAGAGAAGTATTGTATTTGAGTGGTATCTCAAAGGAGGATTCCCCCTCGAAGAGGAAAGTGAACAGGAGAGGATCCCTTCCATAATAGGATTCATTGTATGGTGTTTCCCTAGCTCAAGGGTTTTCTTATAATAAAGTGTGGTTTTCATATATTATTCGTAGATCTATCCTGGTGTATTTTGTATTCAAATATTTGGCTCTTGAAAAGTGGTATCAAATAACTTTCCTTGGCAAGAAGTGTGGGCAAATACTTTTATTCTTTGTAGATTTATTTTTTCAGAGAAGAAAAAAAGGAGGGTCGTGACATTCCGGATTATTTCTATAGGTTTTAAGGCAAATTTTGCAAAAACATGTTGTAGATCTCAGTTCCTCTCAGGAAAACACCCAAGTAAAAAAAAAAAAAAATCATCCAAAGCAGATTCCGGGAAGTAAAGTTATTGAAATCTTAAAATCTATTATTTTCACAGTTTGTTTTTTTTTTTTTTCACGGATGACCGTGTTCTTTTTCTGATTTTTGTAGCAGTTGGGGCTGAATTTTTCAAAAATAATTGTACATTTGAGTTCTTGTCACAATTTCACCTAATTTCAAAAAACAAAATCGTCCAAATCGGAGCTCTAGAAGTGAAGATATCATTGGTTTAAAATCAACTATTTTTAGGGGTTTTTCTTGACAGTGATGGGACTGTAGAGTTCATAACTTTTCATAGGGTGCTCAAATTGCTACCATATTAGTTCCATTGGATAAATCATTTTAATATATTTCTTTTGATATATTATATGTGTTGTTTCCAATGGACATATGTTGTCAAATCATGGCGGAAATCAAGACAACAATTCAAGAGTTCAAAGTTGAAATGCAACATATACTAGAGAAATGTATTCAAGAACTCAAATTTGAAATGAAACATATTCAAGATGAATGTATTCAAGAGTCCAAAATTTTAATGCATATTATGGATGGATATAACCAAGAAAGATATGCTTGGTATGATTTTGAGGCCGATTGTGATGATTGGTATATGGACAGTTGTCATTTTTGGGATGATAACTATTTCTATATTCTATTTGATGACTCTACTCCCCCTCAGGTAGAGAACTTCCTAGAAATTAAACACGATCATTCTTTTCATATTCTTCCTCAGTTTTTTTATTCTCCAGTCGCAATGAATGCATTTTTTGTTGGTTCTTAATATTTCAATCCACATTACCAGTGTCAATATTTAGAGCATCATTTTCAGTTGGTTCTCAAGTTCCAATATCTTCATCATGGAGTTCACATGAGCACTTGGACATGGGACCTAGGTTCACAGTGGCAGTTCAACTACTTCAGCATAGTGGCTCACATTTATACATGGGACCTTGGTTGTCCAGTCTTCTTCAACATTATGGTCCACAATTATCCATGGGACCCTGGTATATGGTTGTCCACCCTCATAAAAAGCGTTGAGGACAACGCTTTCATAAGGGGGATGGAATGGCCCAAATGGGTTGGATCCAATGGTGGAAAGCGAGGAGTTTTTTACCATTGGGCAAGGTTCAATTCCCATGAGGGTCTAACTTGAAGCCATGGGGGCACCTTGAGGTAGTGGTCGAACGTGTGGTTGCACCCAGAGATACTATATTAAATGATATCGTGACCCATGCACACATAAGTGGATTAAATCCCACCCCCATGTCCTTCAATTTTTTCGTCCTCGAGGTGTAGGACAATCGGTGACGGAGTGAGCTTTTAAGGAACTCTGTGATGTTAAAGTCACCGGTTCGAAACCTACGGGGAAAAAAAATCCAACCATGTTAAGGGTTGGTGTGGCTCAGGCCAGGTGCGATCCCCAGGTGATTTTGACATCTTATATGCCCTTGAGTCGCAGTTTCTTAGCCACAAGTTAGTCCCATATGTCACAGACAAACTAACAAACAAACAAAAAAATAAGGGGGATAAAATGTTAGGTAGCTAGAGAGGTAGTGGAGGCCATTCAATGTAAGGTGGACTATGTCCACTATATTATGAAATAAGGCCCATTATGGTAGTTAGATATAATAAATGGGTAGTTAGATATAATAAATGTAAGAGGACTTCTTAGAAGGTTCTGCTTCTAGAATATTCCTCCTCTATAATGTTCTTAGGTGATGGTAGCACTATATAAAGGGGTTCAAGAAATGTAATGGGATATGAAGAGAAGTATTTTATTTGAGTGGTAGCTCAATAGGAGGATGCCCACTCAAAGTGACAAGTGAATAGGAGAGGATCCCATCCATAATAGGATTCATTATATGGTGTTTCCCTACCTCAAGGGTTTTCTTATAATAAAGTGTGGTTTTCATATATTCTTCTTAGATCTATCATGGTGTATTTTGTATTCAAATATTTGGCTCTTAATAGATACATTAGCCTAGCTAGAAATCCATTTACCTGGATGGAGTTTAGTCCTAGCTTGGGGGTGACCCATTGCTGAGAGTTATGAGAAACATGATTTAAGGCTGGGAGGATCATGGAAGGTTTTCATGCAGTTGGTGGTCTTAAATCAAAGATAAGTATCAATTGTGTGTTAATTTACATGTTGTGTATTTATACATGTGTTTATGATTATGGGTTTTTCCTATGAATGTTGCATGTATGTTTTTACTATTATTTCCGCATGAATCTGTATATTTGCATAATATATTTGTCTGTTTTAAATTTGTATAAATATATACAGTAGAAATGAAAAAATGTAATGTGGCATAGATCGATGGCCTAAGGTCGGGGATGTTACAATTGGTCGATGGTGTAGATAACTACATTAGTGGATTCATGGATTATGTAGCTAACTATGCTTGTGGATCTAGGAATGGATCAATGTATGGATCGATCTATGGTTCATTTATCTACGCAGATGGACTCACATGTGGATTAGTGGATGGTGCAATTGACTACACTACTAGATCCATTGATAGATCAATGGATGGTTCAATTATCTATGTAGGTAGACTTGTAGGTGGATCGATGGATGTTGCAAATAACTACACAAGTGGAGGATATGGTGGAGGAGGAGGAGATGGAGGAGTTTCATCATATAAATATGACCTAGATGAAGAATATAGATGAACATGTCTCATAATTTATCACCTTTCCTCAACAACTAGGATGAGGATACTAGCAATATGATGAATCAATAATGTCATATAATAGGGATGATCCCATAGATTTTCACAAGATCAAGATCTTGTACAATGACTCTATGTCACACTAGTGCCATTCCATAGCTATCCATAAGTGCACAAAACTGATCTGTGATCTGGTGATAGAATCTATGAGCTAGTCTTTGTTGCATGCAAAGTATACACCCCTCAAGTAGATCATTGAGCCAATCCATATATACTCAAGCTAGGGAGGAGGCTTGTCACTAATGCATGTGCCAATATCTACAAAATAATAGACACCAATAATTAGACAATTCAAACAAAATCTTATAACTAACTACATGTGCATTAAATAAGACAAAAAGTATGGAACTAGAATAAGAAAATGATAATGATAATATTACTTCTCATGTATAGTGGCTTGATTATAGTAAATTGGATGCTATAACATCCTCACCATGTCCATCCTTATATATGGAAACTACATAAAATCGAACATATGATAATTTATACACCCACCAACCTACATAGGTAGTTTATCTATCCCTTGATCGAAAACAACTACCCCCATATGCGCATATGCACATCATTCATCAACCTAGGAGGTTGGAATTCAAATGTTAACTAAGTCACCAAAAAACGTATTTAAAAATCATGGAAACAACTTATAAGGAAGGGGAAAATATGCCTCCCCTCCAACATGCTATGGACATGATCCAAAGCAATACACAACTATTATTAAAAAATGGTAGACCACCTAATTACCTTAGGCCTCTATAATACACTATCTACATAATGCAACATAGGGAAACTAATGTGTTTCCCATCAATGGTATGGTGTGTTGGAATGGTGATGAAGAGGCTCAAGTACCTAACCTTCTATGATAAAAAATCATGTAATCTCAACTAGCCTCTAGTAACCTAGAACTCACTAGGGTGGATAATATCTACACTAACATATATTTGCACATATGCTAGTTGATTCTCTCCAGCAACATCATGCAGTAGATCATGGAAATGGGGAAAATCCTCCCCCCTCTTGGATAGCCTAGTGATGTAATAAATATCCCCCTTTGTGGGAGGGTAAGGTTGGGCATATCTACCCCCTCCCCCCTGCTCTCCAAATATAGGAAAATTCAAATGAACTAGACTCAAATTGGATAAGTTTCAAATTCATCTTATGCTACGTGGGAGAGGAAAGTATTAAAATGGCTCTTACTATACAAATGATGGGTTGGGTTGGTACTACATACTAGGACCAAAACTAAATGCCTACCTATGTGATCCTAGCAAAGAATCATTTTTTTCAATAACTCGATGTTTCCCCCAAGAGAGTTAGCCTCATCATAAAACTTAAGAATGCTAACATCCAACAAAATATAACAAGTATGAACTATAATTGGATGAAGAATCAAATCACTCTCCCTTGCCTTGGCCTCCCATGTACACTCAAAGTTATATGGGTTAACTTGTGTTTGTTGTTATCTCTAATTCACATACAAATATCATAATGTTGAATATATCCATAAAATAAGAAATCTATACTAAATCACTACTTGTAATATTCATTCAATATTGAAATTATTATTTTTTTGCATAAAAACACTATATAATTGTGTGGTGTGCCTTTTTTCCAATGAACACATTATCAACAATGTGTTATAGTTTTTAAGTTCATAATAAATGATAGTGCTACTAAATTTAACATAATGCACCATAAATGGTGTTCTTCACAAAATGTTCAAGCACCATCATGGTGTGTCTGTACATCCATAAGTGCACCAAAAAGTGTGGGAAATTTTTATACACTAATATAACTAGCATACCCCTGAAGTAGGGGAAATGGAATAATGAATTAAAATTGGGTGGTTATGTTGTTCAAAGATCAAGGGATTTGTTTTTTTGTGAAAATGAATACTTCAAAAGGTCTTCTAGTGGGGGTAAATGTGAATGCACATACGATGGAAGGATGTTATGAAGGAGTTCTTGAGATCCTTGATTATTGGTAAGTCAAACCAATTAATGTTTCTAATGGTGCTTTCAAGAGAAATACATTGGTGATATATAAAGGGAATCTTCCAAGGACTATTGGGGTAGGAAAAAATAGAGGGTTGTTATGCATCATGAAATTTTCTTGGGTCATTGATACAATTCAATTAGAGGTTGGAAACCACTGATTAAAATGAGCTCCATAGTCCAAAGT
Organism: Picea abies; assembly: GCA_900067695.1. Taxonomy (NCBI): domain Eukaryota; kingdom Viridiplantae; phylum Streptophyta; class Pinopsida; order Pinales; family Pinaceae; genus Picea; species Picea abies. The sequence goes on along the minus strand of CBVK0100795057.1, from coordinate 3,386 downwards.
GCATGAGGGAGTCATCGCTTTAACAATTTCTCAAGAATGGAATTCGATCCAAAGTGCATACAAAATTCACCCATACAAGGACGAGGAAAAACCTTCCAATTGAGATGACTATTGAAGCACCAAACCCCCTAACTATTCTTTGTATGATTTTTCATTGTAATCAATATATCCACACAATTTCATTTAGAATATTGAATACATGAACACTTGAATGTTTTTTTGCCTCTTTTATTTGGGTTATATAAGTATGAAGATAACATGAAAAGAAATGTTATGGAAAGCAAACATAATCCAAAAAATAACAAATACTAATAATAAAGCATCTAGTGACGAGTTTGGAGAGCGTCATATAAAACATAGTTACAAACTTAACAAGAACTCTACAAACTTCTCGTTTTTTGGGGGCTCCAATTTTTTACCCCGTTTTTAAAAATGGTGCTACCGGTAGCACCCCCTCTCCCTTTTTAGGTGGTTTTTCGATATTTTAAATTTTTCGATCCACAATGTTTCCACATTTTTTTAAATGCTTATTTTTCGTCTATTTTCTAATTTTTCTATTTTTTTTTTTTTATTCTTGTTTATTCAACAATGTTTTTAGTCATTTTTCCATGCTTCTTTCAATCTTAAAAATATTTTTTATCCGATACTTTTTTGAAGTTACGATTTTTAATATAATTTTGTCTTCTTAATTAATTTATTGTTCCATGCTTTTAAAATATAGTGGAAAACACCATTTTTAACACATCGTTTACCTTTACTTCAATACATAGAAAAATTGTAGTTAAATAACACTAATTTTGAATATTTAGCAAAGAATATAATTCAATTTTGTTATGATAATTTAAAAATTAAAAAAAAAACTAAGAAAAATAAAAGAATTGAAATTAAAAAAAAATTAAAGAAAAACTTAAAAAAATAAAGAGGAAAAATAAAACAAATATATAAACTAAGCTAAAACGGGAAAAAAGGGTAAAAAAATAAATTTATGGCCCAAAAACTTTAGAAATGTTTAAAAAACACACACAAAAAAAATTTGAAAATATATATTAAAAAAAAACAAATTAAAACACCTAAACTACAAAATTTAATACAAAACTAAAAATAAAATAAACAAAAAAAAAAAACATAAAATTACAAAAAACATTTAAATTTTTTATTAAAAACCTTAAAAATATGTAAAATTTGATAATGAAAAATACAAACAAATAAAAATATATATATGCACTGGTGATGGGAGGCCATGGGGGGCGATGCCCAACATCACTGCCCACAACACCCTAATAATATGTAGGTTTGTAATTTAAAAAAACAAAGTTCGTTTTAATTTTAATTAAGATTTTATGTTATGTTAATTGTAAAATTGTATTTTATTTTATTTTTTTAATTTGTGTTTTAAATGTTATTAAATTTCTTTATATTTGTGTTTTTTTTTGTTTTTTTACTTTAGTTTCGATTAAAATTTATAGGTTTTGTGTTGTAAAATTGTTTTTAATTTTTTTTTTAAATGGTTTTCTATTTTTTTAAATTTGCTTAGAAGTTTATTTTAAAATGGGTTTAAAATTAGGGGAGGCAGGTGTGGGAGGGGTGTTGTATAGCCCTAGAGGAAAAAGGATGCTAAATTACTCATGGAACCTAGGTGTAACCACTAATAATGTGACAGAGGCCTACGTGATGTATCAAGGAGTGCTCTTAGTTCAGGGACAAAAACTCAGCAACATCATCGTAATAGGGGACTCAAAAAACATAATTCAACACTTTGTCAAAGGGACTGCCCTGAAGAAATCCAAGATGAGAAGAATCATAGAGAGGATCAAAGTAATCCTATCCTCAATTCAAACTTCCTTCTTTCATGTCCCCCACGAAAACAATGAAGAAGTTGATGAAAAGGTGAATCAAGAAATTGGTAAAGCCCCGAGTCATATGGACATACTAGGGAGGATCCTTTTTTCAGCCCCTCCCTAATGACGAAGGCCCCTTTCTCCTTATCTCTACCTGGCGTTAGTCTCCCCATTACATAACGGATGCAAGGAGCATGCAGTAAGCATTACGTAATAAATGGGGAGACGAAGTAATTCTGTACACGTGGGAATTCGCAAGAAGCAAGTCGTTCACATGGAAAAATTGGGTTACCTTGCGATCCTCCTTTGTGGGACTCCGCTGTATTGGACCCTCCATGACCACAAAGCATCCTGCAGCATTGAAATCACCATTACTCTACTTAAGGTGAGTACAATTGAAAGGAATTCCATCATGATCCACAACAAGGGAAAGTAAGTGGTACATGCCACTTCAAAGCATGAAAGACACTTAATACATGAGCTTGCACGAAAATGGTGGCATTTATGCATGAAGGTTTCTTCTTGCAGAGATAAATTGGAAGGAAATCCCTTTATTCACCACCACATCTAGTCCCATTGGAATTCTATAGGCTTGAATACAATTAAGAAAGAGGAAGTGTAGCGTCCAAGCACCACCGACTCTAGCAATCCGACTAGAGTGGAAGGGACAACTCTAGGAAACGTTGAAAGCACCAGCAACAAAGGAAGAAGCAACAAAAGAGGAAGCATCCGTGAAGTTGAAAGTAACAAAAACAGAGGAAACATCAACGACAGAGGAAGAATCAAGTGTGATTGGTCTGGACATAATTTTCTGGAAATTTCTATAAATTTCTTTGAAGGAATGGCTCAACGTCTAGCTTGAGAGAAACCAGAGGAAGAGATGGTGGATGATAATTTAACCACCACCCAACAATTATCTCTCTCTCTTGACTCTCACAGTTCCACTCTCTCTTTCACGCTAGACACTCTAGCCCAACATCAAATGCTAATAAGTCAATTATAGGATGGAGTCAAATTTCTCAGGCATCAAGGGGAGAACATCGAAGCAAAGTTGGAAGCCAGACCACCAAATTCGCCAGCACAAAGTCAAAATGAGGAAACCGGTAGTAGACTAGAATTCACGTTGCAGACCTGAACATGTCACTATATCCTCCTCCAGAAAAATATCAAGTCTAAAGAAGACCAGTAAGAAATCCCTTAGGTTTGTAAAAATGGCTTAATCAAATCTCTCGTTAGATAGTTTAAGGACAGAGATGCAACCTCTGTCTATAGTAAAGTTGAACTAAAACTAGACTCAGTTTTGTAATATTTTTGTGGAAATTTTTCTGATGGTACCTATTTTACCAGCACCCTCCTCTGTATTATGTGACCTCGGTTGTGCCTTTTATAAATATAAAATTTTCAGTTTCTGTTAAAAAAATAAAAATGTGGTTTAAAAATTTTTTTTTTATTCTTTCGTTCTTGATTTTATTAAAATTGTTTTATTTTCATTTAAATATATATATATATATATTCACTTTTTTCAAAAAAAAAAATTAATGATTATTT
>CBVK0100795049.1:0-10935 GCA_900067695.1 Picea abies | reverse complement strand
TTTTAATTACAAAATATAGTCATAATTACGTTGAACAATATAGAATGATAAGAACACATAAATAAAAATAAAAGATATTGAAACATTAGTATACAATATAGAACAACAAAGAGAGCTAGAAAACCTAAATATATTACGTAATATCATAGTGTTTTTGTCTAAATGTTGCTTGGTTCAAACTATTTTGAAAGAGAGATATGCAATAAAGAGATATGCAATAATGTTTTTATGTTTCTTGTGATGATATCAAAGTTTTTAGAGATTCATTTAATAATTTTTAAGAGTATTTTGAAATTTTATTAAGTTATATATGTATTTTTGTAGTGTATTTAGTTTTCACTTCTAGTTTATCTTGCTTTTTGATTTTATGAGTAGTTTATAGTTTATATGTATTAGTGGTATTATTTAATTGAGATTTTTTTTCTTCAAACTCCATGTTATATTTAGAATGAGTAAGAAATTAACTATACTATTAGCATATGGATCATGTAGATTATTTGTTTTTTTTCTTTGAAGAGTGGAGACTAAGACTAAGAAAGTACTTGTATTAATCTTAACTTGTATTAACTTGTATTAAGCAAACCAAGAGATAAAAATGCAGGGAAATGAATTAAAAAAAAGATCACCAATGGCTTGGATCTCTCAAAACTCAAAAAAAATATGACCATGAAAAGGACGAAAAGGAGGTTCCTACTCCATCCATTGTTTTTGTTACATGAAACCATTCCATATATGTTTGTTAATATTTATATGTGAAATTTGTATCATATTGTGTTGTTAAGTTTCTGTATTATGTTTGTCTTGGAAAAGAAGGCGGTTGTGATGTTTCTCATGATTACATGTGTACCATGCCCTCGTTCAATGTTTTACATTTCATATAGATTTTTCTTGTTTCTTATAGTTTTGGTTATTTCATGCATTTTCTAGCATGCTTGAAGTTGTTTTGGGGTTCACCCCCTCTCGATGTATGACCTGCTTCTCTCTTACAACAATTTTAAATTTGATTTAGCCTAATTTTTCTTCTATTGATTATAGGTTAAGTAGTATAGTAATTGTCCACACAAGCAAGCAAGATTATTGGAGTAGTACTAATATTAGGAAATTATTGATGTGAGAAAAAATCAAGAATTCTCATTCTAGATTTCAAATCTACCATTTTAAGCATAGAGATGAAACTGTTCATTTTCTTCAACTCTTGAAAATTGAAGTAAATAGGTTCCTTATGGCCCACACATGTTTCATATACATTTCTTTTGTCTTTATTATGGAATAGGAGTTGACATGGGCTTCACATGGTAGATCCACATGGAAAGTAAACACCAATATTCATTGATGTTCTTAACCATGTATCAACACTTCCTCTTTATTCCTAATGGAACAATCCATCGATATTGCTCCTCCAACTACTAGAATGTGAAAAAAATACATCGTGAATTTCAAATAATCCAATGGAGTTCAAGGCATCATTAATATTTTTCTAATAAATGCTCAACAAGTTTAATCCCCTTTATGATCATATGTACGTTTGAAAGAACCACACCAAAGTGTGTGTCATGTTCTCACATAAGAAAAGAAAAGTTACATTTCATTTGTGTTTAACCTTTCATTGATATTACTTAGGAACTAGAAAATGATTCCTCATAGAATATTCTTCCATATACATTTAGAAATTAATGATAACAATGCTTAACCATTTGAAAGATTTTTAATACATTATGCATAAACCCTATTCAATGTATATTGAATTGGTTATCCATGAACCATCCAACACACTTCTCTTATCTTCAATGAACATATTGTCATATTGTCTTAATTCACTTTGATGTTCCTTTCTCCAGCTTTGAGAGTATACTAGTTATAATCATGAGTGTTTCGTCATGGTGAAAGAGTGCAAGGTTCACCAACGTGGTGTTATTATGAATTTGACGTTGTACTTTTTCTATGGTAATGTAATCAATCATCCTTGACAATCAAAACTTGATACATGTGGTGAGTCGGTGACTCGTGAGTTTAAATTTCACGAAGGAAATCATCATTGACAATCCAAACTCGCTCTCTGGTGAGTCGGTGACTCGCGAGTTTAAATTTAACGAAGGAACGAATTGCGGTGTACAATTCATGATCGTTTCAAAGAGTCCTGGCTTCCAAGAAACAGATCAAACGCCAACTTGGAGTATGATTGTAACGTCTTTTCATTTTCTTCATTCCATTTGTGCAACTTGTTTCAATTGGGAAGAGACGGTGATTCCAGTCAAAACATTATGTATCCTGTAATACTACTGCGGATGAGAGATAAACCTTTCAATCTGAAAAACTCGCAAGTAGAAATATGCCTATGCACTACACGCATTTTGACAACCAAATTGGAAATCATTGAAATGTCGTCCTTAACGCCGTCACCCCACCTTTCTCTAGGGTTTCACTTTCTAGTTGGTAGAAGAATAAAAGCATCAAAACCCCTCTCCGATTTGTCAAGTTGTTCCACCGCTCAAAACACATCCCGACAAATAAGTGGAATAATCTTAATCTTCCACTTGCAGCTTGTGTTATGCATAAATGTGTTGTTTTCCATAACAGAAGATAAGAAAATGCATGCCCATTCACGCAATAATAATGAGCAAAATAAAATTATAATATAATGGCGTTCAGCCCACTTTGATTGATAATGACAATCAATAATATTCGTTGTTTAGCAAGAAACTGGAAGCTGTTCAGCGAATTGGGAAGCCGACTCGCATAAACAAACGAAAAAGACAGAAATAATTGACTACAGGGGTCCACGCCAATAAAGGAAAGGCCCGGGCCCGGGCCCCGTCGCCTCATTCGTCGGGAGTTTCTGTAAAATGCGGATTCTGACGCTTACGCTTTCTACGTGTTTCTGTCTGCCCGTCAGAGACGCAACCCAAGTATCAAGATACAGGATGTGGTTGTGCCTACGCCTCGTCCCTCTGTATCCATGCAATTAACTAAATCGAGTGTTATAGAATCTATTATTAGATACGAAGAGGTGTCGGCGTAGGCGGGCGTTCACAAGTTTTGACGCTTATACCGGAACAGTGCGAATTCGCCGCACGCCACCGCTACCACACAGTTTCTGACCGCTGCGGCGGGCTTGCTGTCGCCCGCCATTGTCAGATGAATTCCCGTAGAATCTCTATTATACTCTCTTAATTTAAAGTACATTAATTTTAATCGTCTAATTCCATGAGCATTATTGTTGTGGATTGAAAAATTTAGAAATAAAGGATGGAAAACATTTTTAAAGATTATCCATCCATTTTTCTTTATAATTATATTTCATTAAATATTGATTTAATATAGTATTAACTAGTTTCATAATCTTTAACTTAATTAAATGTGAAAATTTTACAGTATTTTTAATTATTAAAATAAAATATTAAAACAATAAAATTAACTCTTTATTTTTAGTAGATGATTTTTTTTTTTTTAAATAAATAATAATCAGGTACTAATTGGGTAGAAACTGGGGATTTTTCCATAATTTAGAGGTAGAAATTGGGGATTTTTCCATAATTTAGATGTAGAAATTGGGGATTTTTTCCAATCCCACATAATTACTTCTAATTTTCAGTCATGGAGGCACTGTAACTTGAAATTTGGCCACTCACGAATTCAACTCTATGAGAGAATCTACTTCAACATTATGCTAACTCGGCTCATCAAGGCTCAATGTTGAAAATTGAGCTCTGATACCACTTTGTAACTTACCCAACCACCAAAGTTGGGTCATGTCACACAAAACTCTCTTGTCATGATCTTTGATACCATTATAGTAATGTACTATCCTCCATCTAAGAAACAACATGTTTGAAAAACACATAACACTAAACTTCTTCTAATTAAAGAAATTATTTTACTGTTACCCAATTTCATGTAGCTTACATCTACAAATTAAAAAAGATTCAGCTACTGTCTTTAACCACCAATTCGTTACAACAACATAAAAATCACCTCCAAATACACAGAGTTCATGCAGAACAGCTAAATACATAACTTAACATAAAAACAAAATGAAACACTCATATTTTCACAACAATTGTGCAAACAACTGCTTGGGACGGACATTCCACCCAATCGTATACTAATTGTTCCAAATCTCAATAGCTAGTCACCTCAAGATGAGGCTAGCAATCCAAAAAAGAGGGTGGTCTCTCAGAGTTCACTCACAACTCATAAAACTCTCAACCAGCTGTTTTTTTCCTATATCTATCCCGATTTTTCTGCCAACTCTCTTCCTCTTTACCTGTTCTACCCAAGGAATGTGCCATTCATTTATCAAGGTTAACCCAAGGGATATACCATCTATCTATCAAAGCTAACCCAAGGAATGAGCCATTCGTTTACCAAGGTCTCTCTGGAATAGGCAGCTAGGAATCTGTTAGCTGGAAAATCAAGGGAAACTGTTGCTAAGAAAACTATCAGCAAACCCACAACAAACACTTGTTGTTTCAGTGCAACTCACGTATGAGTTCACTCTTTTTGCATGACAACTAGGCTCTTCAGTTCTCCATCTCCAATTCCCTTGAGTTACTCTCCAGTTGCGCTTCAGAATTCACCCTTCTTTGGCTGCATCAACTTCCAATGTTGTTTTCTTGCTCTCCCTCTGATTTTCCTTTCCTTGCACCCCTTAACTTACTGCCATCCACCGTGTCGCTTCTCCTATGGATTTCCTCCCTTTGACTAGCCTTTCTTAACATACACTCTTCCCCAAGCTGATTGTACGTAATCCCAATGTGCCCAATAATTCCGGGACATGACCACTCACACCCCCCCTCTTACATGTATTCAATGATTAGCTTTGGGAACACTCAATAAAAAATGGGAAGGTTCATATACAATAGCAGATTTAGGAAAATGGGTTAAATCCATACACATGGCCCCCTGGAACCCTCTTGGCCATTATCTTAGACACTCCTCTCTCTTGTGGATTAATTGATCCCCCATCTTTTGTTCATATCTCTTTAACAGTTTGCATTACATTTTATTATTAAAACATTAAAATACAATTTGCATATTACATCACTTGACTGTAGCCATATATTATATCTACATAAACATTAATCAAACTAGAGATTATAATGGATATGTTATAGGAAAATGATTAAAAGTAATTTTTTTGTTGTCTAAAACCTACCCCTTAAAAACATGTCATATTGTTTCATTTTAAATATATTCATGTCCCTTGCTTCTTCAAACACATGTAGGGCATGTTAATGTAAAACAAAAAGGCTATGGCATATATGATTCTGTGAACTAGACAATGCAAATCAATTAAGAAAACTTTAGCTTAAGTGGAAATCGTAGTAGAGACCAAAAAGGATAAAAAAACCAAACATGCCCATGTAATTGGGAAATGGATGGTGGTAAGTCCAAAAAAAAAAAATGAGGGACCAAATGTTTAATATGAATTGAAAGGTAAATTCAATAAAAGCTGGATAAATAATTGTTTAAAAATTGATAGAAGATTCTTGTAGCAATAATAACGTGGATGAAGCGCCCATGTGAATTCAGATTTAGGTGGTACAATGAATAGGATGGAAAATACCTTGTTACCCTCTTTAATTCAATCCACTTAAACAATGATCTGCAAGCTTGTGCACGATATATGTGTGCATAGCATAGTGCTTCTCCTTATATTTCTTTTTTATGGTCTGGCAATCAAATGTCTATGCTAGTCACATTACAATGTTGTCCATAATGTGGGGCAGGCAACAAGCCCTGCAACAGTCACAAATCTTGTGGTAATGGTGACTTATTGTAAGTAATATTTAGTTTGTTGTTCAACATTTAATGCTATGGTAGGTAATATATACATTATCAGATATATTTTAATGTATATATTAAGGTGATCTAATTATGTATATATTTTTTATCCTAATATTAAACATTAAACATTGTTAAAAAAATATCCGAGTGTAGATAGTAGTGTATATGATATAGATATCAAAATGATTCAAGGATGTATATAACTGCACATGGGGCATTGAATACTGCCGGACAAGCTGATTATTGCTCACCCATGTGAGCAGCGATTTCGTACTGGCATAATCGTCAAAACTTGTGGACGCCCTACTATGGCTGTACCGCTTCGTATCTAGTAACAGATTCTATAATGCTCCATTTAGTTAATTGCATGGATACAGAGGGACGAGGTGTCGGCGCAGCCGCACAAGTTGCAACCACATCTTATATTTCGAATGTTGGACTGCGTCCCGGACGGACAGACAGAAACACGCAGAAAGCATAAGCGTCAGAATCCGCACTTTACAGAAACCCCCGACGAATGAGGCGCCGGGTCTTTCCTTTGTTGGCGTGGAACCCCGTAGTCAGTTACTTTTGTCGTTCTCATTTATTTATGTGAATCGGCTTCCCATTGCCCAATTTGTTGCTGAACAACTTGCCAGTATCTTCGTAAACAAGAAATATTATTATTGATTGCTATTATCTATCAATCAACAGTGGGCTAACCGCTATTTGATATTGTGCTCATTATTATTGCATGCATGGGAATGCAAAATTTATTCTTATGGAAAACAACAAATTTATTTATAACACAAACTGCAAGTGGAAGATTAAGATTATTCCAATCATTTGTCCGGATGGGTTCTGAGTGGTGGAACAACTTGTCAAATCGGAGGGGGTTTTGATGTTTTTATTTTTTCTACCAAGAAAGTGAAACCCTAGAGAAATGTGGGGTGACGGCTTTAAGCACGACATTTCAATGATTTCCAATTTGGTTATCTAAAAAATGCGTGTAGTGCATAGGCATCTTTCTACCTTCGAGTTTTTCAGACTAAATGGTCTATCTCTCGTCTGCAGTAGTATTAAATGCACTGCTACGGCGCAATAATATTAAATGCACTGAATATATAATGTTTTGACTAGTCTCTTCCAATTGAAAAAAGTTGCACAAATGAAATGAATAAAATGAAAAGACATCATTATAATAATCCAAGTTGTTTGATCTCTTTCTTGCAAGTTAGGACTCTTTGAAATGAACCTCCATTGTTCATCACAATTCTTTTTAGATTGTAAAACAAAATGACGTGTTTCCCCATTTTGCATTTTCATTTGCTTCAATTGTGCATTTTTATAAGTGTTCGCAACCCTTACCTAAATTTCTTAAAAGAAAATATTTATATATATTGCTATATATAATTTCAAAAAAATCATTCAGCCTAACCACTTCTACTTCAAGGTCAAGAAGTTTTAACGCTTCCCAATCTAGTGACAAGGAGTCCATAAATTAACATGTTTTTTAACAAAATAATACCTAAAAATAAAAACTATTACAATTTATTATTATTATTTTTTTGTTGTTGTTTGTGAATGAAGGCTTTTACCCATAAAATGTTGATAGGTCATAAATGAGTGTCCAGGTTTGTATAGAGAGATTCCAATTGGAATTAAGGTTTATGCAAGGAAATAGTCATTGGAATTAGGTAAGGTGATAAGGATTTTTGAAAAAATTGAAAATATTAAAATAGTAGTAAATTATCTGAGAAACATTAATCAATACAAAGAAATTTAAGAGGACCAAATAAAACAATTAAAAAGGAGAAAAATGTATGAAAAATATTAAAAGATACTAAAATATTAAAAGAGGTTATCGAAAAAATTTCTAAAAGTATTAAAAATGATAAGAGTATTAAAATTAATAAGAGAGATTAGTAATTTAATTCTATGATAATGAAAAACACTTGGAAATAATGGAGTAAGAGTCAGTTCTAAGAGTCAATTCTTAGTTGTGAGCACACTTAACACAACGAAAACATAAAATTTCATTCAACCTAAGCACTTCTACTTCAAGGTCAAGAAGTTTTAACTCTTCCCAATCTAATGAAAAGGAATCCATAAATTAACATGTTTTTTAACAAGATAATACCTAAAAATAAAAACTATTACAATTTTTTAGTGTGAATGAAGGTTTCTACCCATAAAAAGTTGATAAGTCCTAAATGCGTGTCCAGGTTTAAATATAGAGATTCCAATTGGAGCGTTAATGCTAATGAAAGGAAATAGTCATTGGAATTAGGTAAGGTGATAAAGATTTTTAAAAAAGTTGAAAATATTAAAATAGTAGTAAATTATTCGAGAAATAATAATTAATACAAAGAAATTTAGGAGGAGTAAATAAAACAATTAAAAAGGAAGAAAAGAAAAAAAATGTGTGAAAAATATTAAAAGAGGTTACTAAAAAAATTTATGAAGATATTAAAAATGATAAGAGTATTAAAATTAATAAGAGATATTAGTAATTTAGTTCTATCATAATGGAAAACACTTGGAAATAATGGAGTAAGAGTCACTTCTAAAAGTCAGTTCGTAGTTGAAGCGTAGTTGAAGTCTACTTCACTGTGGAGTCTAGTTGTCTGTGGTTTGCATGTAAATAACTAAGTAGGTTAGTTTCCTATATAATTATGTAATCAATGTTCATTCAATATAGAAGTGAACACCTATTTGTGTGTTTCTTATATTTTAACTTGGTATCAGAGCTACGAGAGTGAGGTGTGGAAATTCATAGAAGTTCGCAGGTCCTTCCTCTGGAAGGATTCGACTTCACACTACTCGAACTATCTGCACAACAAAAATGAAAAAATTTCCGCAATCAAGATGAAGTTACAGTGCAGAAATATTTAAACATTCCCGTAGCTGAAGTGCACGGGAGGTGTGGACTACACACACTCTAATACTAGGTGAGGTGTGGAAATCCGTCTGTTGTTCTTGAATGTGATGAGGGAGGTTGCATTGATGTTGGAATCAGATTCATTATTGCATGAGCTTGGAGTGTGAGTTTTTCGCAGCATGAGCTTGGGAGCAACGTGAGTTTGGAGCCCGATCCACCATTCTCAAAAGAGTGGATCGGTTAAAGTTTGAAACATTTGCATATAAATTTTTTATTAAAGTGGACAGGCATAAACTTGTATGGGAGTTATGAAAGGTGGATATAAGTGTAGTGAGGTGGATATTTAAATGTGAATTTTTATTCAAAGTGGGTTTTATTTTGAAGTTTATTAAAAGTGAATTTTTATTCAAAGTGGATATATTTGAAGTATAGACTTTAAAAGTGGATATTAAAGTTTATTTAAGAGAGTATTATATGTGAGATTTTGTGTGTGAATATTTGTTTTATGGAAACAAAAGTTTGGTGATTTGGGTATTCAGAAACCTAGCACAAGAACTCAAAGAGAAAGGGTGGCCTAAGGTTATTTGAATATTCTTTAAAAAAATATGAGAGCTGAGAATGAGACGAATCAGTGGTATCCGAAAGCATAGAGACAAAAAGTTGCATATCCTTGTTGACTCACTTGCAAAGACTAAATTACAATAAAGGCGAATCCACTAACAGATACCTACCTCAACGAATACAACAAGTTAGATGGCTTGAATTTCATTAACTGGGAGTTTAAGATGCAGACGCTCATGGAAGGCTATCGTGTCTGGAACATTTTGAAGGGAACTGAAGTGAAACCTAATGTAGTTGCATGTGAGACAACAACACAGATCCAAGATTGGAAGAAGTGAGAAAACAAGGCAAAGGTATTGTTGCACATGTCTGTTAAAGATATCATAATTCCACCTATTAGATAAGCTACAACTTCTGTGGCAACATGGACAAAACTTAAATCATTGTATGAAACTAGAAACACAAGTCACATTTTGTTCCTGAAAACTAAATTGCTAGACATTAAGATGGATGGAAATGAACCTGTTAATTCATTTTTGGGTCGTATTAAAGAGGTGAAAGACAAACTAGTAAATATAGGGGAAACCATTTCCAACACTGATCTAGTCACTATTACTTTAAACGGTATTATAGAAGATTATCATATGTTTATAATAGGTCTCGCAGCAAGGGAGAAACCTCCTACATTTGAAGAACTGACCGATATTTTTCTACAAGAGGAAGAGAGGCTCAAGAATCTGAAGCCTCACAATATATATTTGACACTGTGGTCAAATAAGAGATCTTTGAGAGGGAGACTAGGAGAAAGAGGCAAATGAGGCAATTCATCACAGAGAAGACAATCCCCAAGGACGAATCAAGGTATGGGATCTAACATGACTGAATCAAAGAGTTTTTTTTATTGTGGTTGACCTGGACATACTGTTAAAGACTGCCATAATAAGAAGAGTGATGAGGCTAGAAATAAACCTAGAACACATTTAGGGCATTATGCATAAAAATCATCAAATCATGATCTGAGATTATTTATTGCTAGTGATGATATTGATGAACCCCCAAACTTTGATTCATGGGATCTTAGGTTGTTTGTGTCTAACGCTGCTTTATGTGATGAAACAAATGATTCTAATGCCTGGTTTGTGGATTCCAGAGAATCAATACATATGACATGCAATAAGATGTGGTATACTAATTTTAAAGAAACAAAGAGAATCAATACATATGACATGCAATAAGATGTGGTATACTAATTTTAAAGAAACAAATAATGGGGCCAACATATATCTTGGAGATGATTGCGCTCATCAGATCAAGCGATATGGAGACATTCCTGTGACATTGTCAAATGGTACAGTTCGTCAGATTCACAATGTTGTTTATGTCCCAGGAATAAAGAAAAAAATGTCTTTGTGTCCACCATTATAGATCAAGACTTGAAGGTTGAGTTCTTCAATAATTATTCCATAGTGAAGGATCTGCTGGACCACTTCAAAACTGTTGCAATGAGAGTCAAAGAAGGAGGCCTATAGAAACTTGATGTTACCAACAAAGCATGTCATGCACTAACTTTTGCAACTATGCTAACAGAGATTCTTTCGCATCAAAGGTATGGACACATTAATCATCCTCATTTATTGTTATTTAGAAAAAGAATATGGTTGAAGGACTTCCCATGTTAAAGAATGAGACTGTTGTGTGTGATGGATGTGCATTAGGAAAGATGCACA
>CBVK0100795044.1:0-21663 GCA_900067695.1 Picea abies | reverse complement strand
GCTGACAGAATGGAGGCGCTGAAGAAGAAAGGATGGGCCCTCCAGGGCCAGGTTCAAGTCAATATGGCTCTTGGTACTTCATGACTAGGACCTATGGGCCTTTAGACATAATCTCCTTAGTTATCCCTAGGATAGGGGATAACAGGTTGCTTGGAGGAGTGGTCTTCTAAGGGGTTGACCAAGTTTACGCAGCTTATGATCACCTGTCTTATTAGAGGCAGTCAGGTGGATTCTTGTGTTAGCACGTTACAGATCAGTGCTATGAGTAGAAGGTTCTTCACATCATATTGGCCAGTTTGGGACCTTGGTGACTTTACAGGCAGGTCCGAGAGAGGTTTGCATGGAGGGACTTTGCGGACGATGTGTCGAGAGATATGGAGGAGTGTACAACTTGTCAACAAAACAGGTTGGGGCACAGTCATCTAGCAGGATTGATACAATCCTTGCCCCTTTCAAGCGAGAGTGGGAGAGCATGTTGACAAATTGCATCACGGATCTTTCATTGAAGGTGCACGAAGCAAATAGTATGTGTGCAACGATTGACCAGTCATCGGAGTTCATGCACTTTCCGATGATTTCTTTGGAGTATGGGGCAACACAGGTGACAGAGCTATCCAGTGGAGAGATGTCTAGAATCCATGAGCAACTAGGAGTCATTGCCAGTGATCATGACAAACATCCTTTTCCGATATTCGAGATCGACTATGGCAGTGGATCTGCAGGCCGTGACTTCACATGGATGTCTATGCAGGCTATTATTCATGGTAGTAGGTTCAGTCCGTACAGGTATTCGAGCTTGGAGTTCCAGCAAAGGATGATGCAAACTGGGCACAACGGTCAGACGGTTATGATCGTAGTGGCACAACGTTAGCATGGTGGTTCCTTTCTAAGATTAGCTTGGGACCCTAGGATTTCAGTATTAACAACTAACAGAGAGGCGAGGGCCAGTTTTTGCTTCCGTGAGATTGGTTCCCTAGTAGAGCAGTTCTTTGAGGGGTTGATAGAGTTGTTGCAGTGTCAAGTTGTTCTACTTAGTGGCAGTATTTAGGAGGCCTCTTATGTTCGTACCTTGTTGGGTCACGCTCTGAGTGGAGGATGCTTCACATCTTCCAGGATGGTTTGGGACCCTGGTATCATTTTCAATTTCAGTCTGGTTCAGTCGATGGAGCATCAGATTGTGATGGCATTGCTTGAGGAAAAACAATCTTTGGGAAGGGAGGACTGTAATGTCCCCATTTTTGGATTCCCCTGCTCTCCAGTCACAGACGACCTTATGAGTTTATGGCAGCAAGATCAGAGGAGTAAAATGAGGTTAACAATGAGCTCGAGCAATTTGGAGGAGTTATATGAGGCCCAAGCTAGTTCATTCACCATCTTTCATCATCAGGATCATTTTCGCACAGTTCGCTCTTGGTTCAGTGGCATTCCGATGATTTCTGTAATTTTGGGTTATTATTGAGCATACTTTAATTAAATACACTAAAGGTGTTATTTGGACCATGTTATCTAAGGGGACACCTTCGTGTAATAGCTCGTTGGAACCGGGACAAAAGGATCTAAAGGTTGGGATGATGAGAAAGGGACTTCCAGTGTCCGGGAATGTCTTAAAAGCCAATTAATCACTTTCTAGCATTAAAAGGGGGTTAAAAAGGGTAATAAAGTGAAAAGTAAATGTGGAAAAAGAGTTATGTGGATTCAGTCAAAAAGGGAAAGATCTAGAAGGAGCATCGAGAAGTATAAAGGAAGGGTAGCACTTCACCTTCCTCATTCTGATTATGATTATGATTTGATCTCTTATTTGGAGTGCTCTTGGAGCCAAGGTTTTCGTTGGGATTTTGGTAAAACCCTTCCATTGTCGGATTGGTTTCAGTGGTGAGACTATCCACCCTAGCTAGTCATAGCGGGAAAATCACTCAAATCTTTTCATCATGCTTCATTGTGGCGGAGTCTATCTTTTGGTGGCTGAGTTTTATTGTGTGTGACTGGGTTTTCTCATTGATGGATGAGTTTTCTATCATTTGTGGCTGAGTTGGTTGAGGAGGGCCAAGTTCTTTGCTTTATTGGCCAAGATTTGCTTTGCTGGGACGTTTCCTACACTTGCTGGGTGCATTCCTTCAATGTTGGGTGCTTTTCCCACCTGCTGGGTGCATTTCTCACTTGCTGAGCGCATTACCTAGCTGCTGGACGCATTGTTTCAGTCAGGGAACAAGGGGACTGCTGTTGGGGGTGATTTGTGGCTGCTAGGAGGGAGAATACAAAGGGATGTCATCTATAGCCTGTTCCTTAAGTTCTCAAATTGCTGCATATACATTTGCTGGGCCAAATTCCTCCGTCTACAGAACTGTTGTTATCTGTTGGGATCGCACAAGATATAGACCAGGTTTTGCATTAACTATTGTTGTACTGTTTATTTGAGTTTCCTAGTGTATTTTCTGTCATAGCTATTCAATATAATAAATATTTTTGAGCCTCTACATTGGTGTTTAATTACAAATCACAACAGAGTTTAGAATCTCATATAAATTGTGGATAGCATGTTTATATACGAACTGTTTGGTAATTTGTCTACACCGTGAAACTAAGAAAAATACCAAAAAATTTAGATGGGACATTACAAAACCAACTGCTCAAGAGGTCTGAATGCCACATCAAAAGGTCCTTTCACATGTCATTAAAACCCTCCGACTCATGTGAACAGGTAAGTGTCCCAGCTATCCAAAGCTCAAACATACAAGGGCTAGTGAAGAAATTCACTAGGGTTACTCCCTGTCAAAATGAGGGGTAACAGGGAGACTTCAAGAATAGCATTGATAGGATGTTCTACTTGTTAGGGTACAAGGATGCTTTGTTGGCAAAGTGGCTATAGCTTCTCCACATCTCAAGATTGTTTGTTCAATCATTTATTGATGTCTTCAACAAAATTTCCAACATGCTCAGGGTAAGAGACTCTGAAGACACTCTCCATGTTAAGTTCATTTTTGGGTTTCTGTCCATTTAATGAAGGAATTGGAACAATTCTTTGTCATTTCCTTGAAGCACAACTTCTAGCTTGCTTCCAATTAGAAGCTAAGATTCCTAAGATCAATTTTGTCACTCAAAAGAAGCTTGTTTCCTCTCCTCAACCCCCTACCGAATATTAGTGAACCAAACTCGGGCGCTCCTAACACAACACCTACTATTGGAACAAAAAAGAAAAAGTGGTGCTCCTATTTCAAGAAGTATGGACATTCTAATGACAAATGCGTGATTCGAGAACAAGATCACTAAAAAGGCACAAGCCTTGCCTGTTGAGCAACATTGTTTGACACAAATACCACCAATCATCAATGCATCTACAACATATCCACACATAGTTTTGATGGCCAAGAACTACATAGGTAGTGAGCAGGAAGCCATGTTTGCCTAAAAGTGGTAAATCAAGAATAGATTGGCTTCTATCATTATGGACAATGTCAACCAAAAAAGTCTGATGTTAAAGTGTGTGGTAGCATGTGATATCCCTAATTTCGCAGATCAGAATATATGCCTCAACTGCCTATTATTTGCTGCTGGAACTGATACACTTTGGGTTTCTAGATGCGTTTAGTAATTCAGTTTTAACATGCGTGGTGATTTTGCATGTCGAACAGTTGTTTAATAGTATATAATCAAGCATGCAATAGATAAAGAACACAAAACAACTGCAATCTATGTATTATGAGATATGACTGAATACAATGCCGCATGTGGCTAAGTAAAATAAATCTCTCGGCTAGATCAGAGAAAAAAGGATCTTATCTAGAATACAATAAGCAAACTGAAACAATGATACCCGGAAATAAAAGAATGCTGCTGGATCAATGTATGAGTTGTAGGATCTGCTACATGCTACGACAACTCATACGACAATTGCTGCAAGATTGGAAAGTTCGCCCTGGTGGCTAATCTCCTCGGATCTGCCTGGAATCTATCTCAAACAGTGCGCCCTGACCTCATACATACTCTCGATGTCTGTCTGATTGAAGATCGACCCTCTGCTGATCTGTACGGACACCGAATGGATCCCCCTGGGGGATCGTGCCCCAACTGCTGCCAATAACTCTGCACTAGCGATTCCACCATCAGAATCTCGTTGTAATAGTCTCAAACTGAGTGCCCTAGGCCCCTTTGTAATGGGTTGGGAGGATTTCCTCGCCTCAGGCCCAGTGAACTCTCTGGAACCCTGTGAATGTCTCCTCAAGAGCTGCGCCCTCATTGGAAAATTGTTGCGCCCCAGATGATATCGCTGTCGGAATTTGACGAGAAACCAGTCAATAGAGGCGCCTTGCCTTCCTCTCAACTGGGTCAGAAGGGAATCCTTGGATTCTCTCTGGCTGGGACAAGTCGAATCTCTAAGTCTCCTTAGAAGCTGCGCCCTCACCCTGAATAAGTGCGCCCTTGTTGCTGCAACCTGTGTAACTGTTGCTAAAGATCGATGGAAGATCTGTATGATCTCCCTGTTGACTAGGGTGTGTCTCTCAACACTGAAATCAACCTCTAGGTGTATTCCTCCTGGAATCCACAAAGTCACTGATTCGCCTGAACCTGTGAAGTCGCCTCAAAGCTCACTCTCAAATCATAAAATCTGCATAATGAGGAATTAGGGCGCTTTTTCCTCCTCATATACTCCTCCAAAACCCTAATTCGTTGTTAACTTCTATTTTTAGCTCAAAATCACTTAAAGGCGCTTTTACCCACTTTTCACTTAATGCCACTTTCAAATTATAACCTTCTCTAGTGAAGTAACATCAAGTGACCCTGTTTTCCCCTGTATCTACCTGGCTATAGTCTAACGGGGATGTTTAGACTACTAAGCTCTCCTCTTTGGAGCTCCTACTCGGAAAGGGACATTACAACCCTCCCTTCCTGAGATTGCTTGTCCTCAAGCAATACCAATCCAGGGTTCTGCAATACCTGCTCACTCTCCTAAGTGGCGTTTTCCACTTGAAGCCCTCTCCATTTGATCAAACACTCTCTGATGACCCTGCTCCTCGATCTCCACTCTCGAAACTCCAATACCTCCTCTGGAACCAAGTCTAGTTGCCCCTCCTCATCCAAAGGTGGAAGCTCCTCTAAAGTACGGATGAATTGTCCCACAACTTTCTTGAGACAAGAAACGTGGAACACATTGTGAATCTGACTCCCCTCTAGAAGCTTAACTCGTAGGCAACTTCGCCTACCATGTGTATGATCTTGTAAGGCCCATAAAACCTGGGCTTGAGCTTTTCTGCCCCACTCTTCTTTAGAGATGCCTACCTGTAAGGTTGTAGCCTCAGGAATACCAGAGGCAGATCCCCAACCTTGAAGCTATGCTCTGTCCTGTCTGTCTGCACTCACCTTCTGTCGATTCTATGTCATCTGCAGATTCTCTTTGAGTACTTTGAGAATCTCCCGACTCTCTATGATCCAGTCTTTGGATTTGGGAGCCCAAGTATCTCCAAAAATCAAGTCAATCAAAGTGGGAGCGTCATAGCCATATAATTCTTAGAAGGGGGCCATGCCGATGGACATGTGGAAGGTGGTGTTGTAACAGTGCTCTCCTAGATGTAGCCACCTCACCAACGCTCTCTGTTGTCCGCTCACATAGTTCCTCAAGTAACCCTCAACACATTTGTTGACAGTCTCTGTCTACCCATCAGCTTGAGGGTGGTAACTCGTGCTGGGTGTCAACTCTGTCACCACCAATCTAAATAACTCCCTCCAAAACGTGTCGATAAACCGACTGTCCCTGTCACTGACAATGTTCTGTGGCAACCCATGAAGTCTGAAAAACTCTCTGAAGAATAGCTCGACCACCTGTATTGCGCTGTAATCTGTTGGAATGGCATATAAATGTGCATACTTGGTTAATCTGTCGACCACCACATAGATACAATCCTTACCCTGAACCTTGAGTAGGCTTGTAATGAAGTCCATCGAGATGCTTTCCCTTTTCTGCTATGGAATGGGAAGTGATTGAAGTAATCCTGCTGGAAGAGTCTGCTCTGACTTGTTCTGCTGACAAGTCACACACTCACTGATATGTCTCATCACATCCTGTTTGAGACCCTTCCAAGAGAATCTCTCTTTGACCTGCCTGTAAGTTTTGAAAAACCCCTGATGGCCTGCTAGTGGGGAGTCATGTACTGCAGCCAAAATATTCTTCCTAAGACTTGATCCTGGCACTAGGTAGACTCGGTCTTTGTAGAAGATGACGTTGTCAATGACTCTGTACATGTCGTCGTGTACCTGCCCATCCAAAATCTCACAAGCGAACTTGTTCTTGGAATATTCCACTAACAAGTAGGATTTCCAATTTGCTAAAATCTCCATCAGAGAACAAGTTGCTGGTCTCCTAGACAGTGCACCTGCCACAATTTTCTTCTTACCCTTGACATACTCTATGTCAAAATCAAAGGCCTGGACCTTTGTCACCCACTTCTGCTGATGCTCACAGAGATCCTTCTACTCAAGGAAATACTTCAAGCTGTTATGGTTTGTCTTGACGACAAATTTGTGCCTACCAAGTACTGTCTGAATTTGGTCAAGGCATGCATGATTGCAAGCATTTCCTTGTCATAGATTGAGAACATCCTCTCAGGTTGACTGAGGTTCCTGCTCTCAAACACAATGGGGTGTCCTACCTGCATCAACATTGCTTTGATCCCCTGTCCTGATGCATCACATTCCAATACAAACGACAACATGAAGTTCGACAATGCTAAAACTGGGCACGTGCCTGTTGTCGTCCTTATACACACCTACAAGCGTGGAGAAGTCTCCAACCCACTTGGTGTGTCCCTGGAGGCACAATGCTTAAGTCCAAACCCACTGTCACCTCGACTTGGACTTCTTTTGTCTAGGCTCACTCCTAGGGAAGCCAAGGGGGGTGGAGACTTCTCCACTCTTGTAGGTGTGTATAAGGACGACAACAAGATGCTAGAAGTCCAAATATTTCTGGTTTTTCAAGAAGAACTCCTTCCAAAAGTATTGAAGAGAGAGAAGAAAGTAGAGGGTCAAGAGTCTTCTAGTGATGGCATTAGGGAACTCACTCAATTAATTAAGCAGATGGAAGTTAATCATGCTAATCAGATTAAACAAATGGGGATTAACCAAGCCAATCAAATGAGAGAGCATGCTAATCAAGTGAGTGCCATGCAAAACAGGTTGATAGCCATGGAAAGGACTCAATCTAGTAGACCCCAACATAAGCCAAATGATAAATGGCCAAAGAGACCTCCTCCTCAAGATCAAAGGCCACCAAATCCATTTGAATCCACTAACTTGGTTGATCACCAAGCTATTTCTTATTGTAGACCTTGTGGACAATTTCATGAGGACTCCACTTGCCAAGTTTTTGTTCAGGTATGTAGTGAAGTGGGACCTTATAGATCAGAAAATGAGCAAGTAAATATGTTTGGTCATGAGTATAATGTTGGCATGAATGAATGGATGGATTTGATGGAGTATAGTGAGGGGGTAAATTGTATGAATAATATGGTGGATCGAGCAACAAAAAAATTCGGTCCCAAGCCTACTCCCCAACAAGTGTCAGAAATGGCTAGATATAGACATATTACTTATCAAAGGAATGGAAGCAATAATCAAGATAGGCCTCAAGCAAGTGTTTCTAGAATACCTCCTCCCCCTCCTAAAACAATGGTTCACACAAGTTTAGAATTAAATATTGACTTAGGAGGGTGGCTCAATAATGCAAAGATGTTGGTACATGTGTCAGAAATTATGAAGATTCCACCCCAGAGGGAGAAATTACTCAAAGCAATAGAGAATCCTTCTCAGAACAATGTTGACAGGCCACCAGTAGTAGCTTACCAGAATGCACCTATAATTTTGCAAAATATGGACAGGGGGAGTGAAAAGAATAGACCTTTTTATCTTTCTTTGCTCATGAATGATTATATTCTCCACAATTGTATGCTTGATTTTGGAGCAAGCTCAATTGTTGTGACTAAGAAAGTAATGGAACAATTAAACTTAAGAATCTCAAGACCTTATCATAACATTTGTGCCATGGATAGAAAAACAAATAAGGTGCATGGTTTGATTAAGGGCTTACAAGTACACTTGGTTGCATTCCCAGACATCATTATAAAAATGGACATAGTTGTAATTGACTTACCGGATGCTTGGGGTATGTTGTTATCAAGAAAAACGGCTGCAGACTTGGGTGGTAACTTACAAATGGATTTGACTTATGCCACCATTCCACTCCAGATGGTTCCATCTTTAGATTAAACAGGGTGTTAGAAAGAAAGTACCATGTTGAAGATCCTAGGAAACCCACAAATGAACTTGTCTATCGTGAACTAGAGATGGGGTGTTATGAGATAGAGTCTAATTCTCTAGTATCTACCAAGATGGAACTTAAGGATGAATTCCCAAATGTTTGTAGTGTTTGGGACACCATGGATTCTTTTGATGGGCTTTTTCTTGAAGAAGATTCAAATAAAGTAAATAATGATATGACTCCTTCAGAATTGGGTTTTTCAGTTCGAAATGTGTCATCAACTTACCAGTTATCAGAAGAATTGGTCAGATATCAAGAAGAATTGGATAGGGTCTTTGGGACACTTCCTCCTTATGTTTTTGAAATTGGGGAAATAAAAAGAAGAAAAAGTGAAGCAACTTTGGTAGAAGGTCATAAGGATGATAATAAGGTTAGTGGTAATAATATGGAACATATCATCCCTATGGAAGAGTATGCCAAGCCTTTCAAAGAAAACGGGATTCACATGAGAACATCATAAAACATGATAAAATGTATCAGTCTGCTAGCAATTCATCTCAGCCAGTTGGATGACATAATGTTAGGCTTGCTAATGAGAGGACTCCACCTTGAAAGAGTTTTCAACATGGCTTATTGGGGTCCATGGGGCACCCTTTGTAACGTATTTCTAACCTTTCTCCTTTTCTTTCGGTTTTGTATTATTTCATTTGAAGTATGTACTTCATTGTATAGTTATTTTACTTATGTAAATATTGTTTTGTAGAAATTTCATTTATGAGATTGTTGTCTATAGTAATTTCATTTATTTATTGTTGTTAATAGCATTTCATTTATTTAATTGCTTTTATACATGTATTTATGTTGGATATTGGTGAGCATTTTTTGTTTTGTAGATTCAGAAGTTCTCGTATGCTCTCCTTCAAATAGATCGAACACACGTCCCCATGTGGAGCCAGATGTTGACCACCTATTTTGACTAAGGGTCAACTCCATGTTCCATGAAGTTATGTACCTGATGGTGCAACAAAGTTGAAGACTTTCTGGTTCTTCTAGGCAATTTTTTCCCCCGACACGTCTTTTTGTAACTGGAATGTTCACTCTCCTGCATGGGATAATAATGTAATGAGTATGCATGGATCATATTTTAGGTTAGTTGCCTAGGACTTTATCATTAGGGAAGTTCTTTCATCGAGTGTTTTTTATCCTCAAGTAATTAATCTGGCCTAACCAACCATTTTTAATTACCCTTGAGTTTTTCATTCACAGTAATCCTTGAAAGTGGTGAAAGACATTCTAATGATCGAGCCCAATGGGTGACTAGGGTCTAGGAATATAGTAAATGACCATGCTAGACATCTTCCAGAGTCTGCGGAATTTCGTCGGGTCTAAGTATTTTTTTTTTAATTTTTTAAAATTACCCAGTTAATGGTAATTTTAATTAAATTTGATGTAAAAAGGTAAAAAAATGGTCCTAGGGCATTTTGATAGGGGTATGGGTACTCAAAAGAAATGGCATGAGACCCCTACACCCTTGGACCAAGTTTTGGATCAATTGGACAAGTTTTGCTAGGTCATTGTCCATGAAGAGTCCAAGTCAGTGTTGAGTCAACATTTAATTGCTTTAATTTGGATAAGTAAAAAAGCCAAAAATTGTAAAAAAGGAAACAAGACATGAGAGAGAGTGGGAAAAGTTTCCTAAACCTTTTCCTAAGTTAGAAAAGTAATTTTCTAACTTAATCCAACCCCCCTTGCTTAGCCACTGCCTCAAGTTGACCCTCTCCCTAAGAAAAGTGCGCCCCCCTTGGTGAGTAACTTACCCAAACTCAAAAATTAAAGTGAAAACCTAGCCTAGACACTAAGTGTGCCCTCCTTAGCCTCTAACTCACCTATTGGGTGAGTGAAAAGGTGTTTCCCCCTCTCCCTCACTCAACCCTCAAACCCTAGCCATACCAAAACCCTAAAAGTGCGCCCCTCCTTGAGATGATCATCTCTCTTGCTTGAGTGACACTTGGAGCTCATCCAAGAGGGGTCTCTCTTGCCTCCCAGGTATAAACAAATGCTCACCCCTCCCTCATTTGATCATCTTTTCTTAGAGCAACACCACTATGCCCAAATCTCTCCCACTCCTCTCTCTCTCTCTTTCCCATTTCTTCTAGTTTTGATGCAAGTATTTGCATGCAGATTTTTTATGAATAAATGAAGCTTTGGAGGAACACCATCTTGGCATTGGGAGTCTTCTTGATGTTATGCAAGTATTATTGAGGTGATATTGCTTTGTTTCTAGTGTTCTTGCTTGTTTATTTGCCTAATTTAAGAGATCCATAGCAAAGTATTTTGCTTGGTAGAATAAGTAGAAGTATTTCTATTTGTTTTAGTGAGGTAGTTTTAATAGAACCAGTAAAGTATTTTATTTGTTTATTGGATCTACTCAGCTTTTGATTGGCTTTGTAGCAAGTTGGACACCATTTGCAGGTCACCAAGGTGCTTAAACAAGTAGATTTCAAATCTGGAAATTTACTTGTTGGGCCAACATAAGCCTTCAAAATTTCTGTTCTTTTCCCTCATCTTTCTCTATTGATTTGAGGCATTATATGTTCTGAAAATAACATAAAAATATACATTTATTGTTCAGATTTTTACTTATAAATTTCTGTTTTATACTAACAAAATTTTCTGAATATTTTCAAGTACTTTTGCAACATTTCCAGCAAGCATTAGCTTGCTCTTTTTTGCAGGTTCTTTTGCCCATTTTGAGGCTCAAAACACTCCAAAAGAGCCTCCCAAGTTGGGGTTTCAGAACTCCGTTCTTCCCTCAATTCTTTGAAGCATTGTAAGCAGCCCAAGAGAGACTCTTGGGCTTGCCTTCTCACCTAAAAGTAATTTTCTGTTTTTGTTAATAATTTAATTGCCTACACTTTGCAAAGTGATTTGTCCTTGACGATCCTTGCAATATCGTAAGGCTAGGATAGATTAATTTTCTGTTTTTTGCTTTTATTCTTTTGCTGCACTTGTCCTTAAGGCAAGATTGTGTGGCTAGGTGCAATCTCTTTACTTTCCAAGTCTTTTACTTGCATTGATTTATTTTGCCTACACCTTGCAAAGTGGTTTGGCTTAGCCAACCCATGCAATATCATAAGGCTTGCATTTCTTGTTTATCTTGTTAATATCTTGTTTAAGTTGGAAGTAATCTTATGTTGCAATCTCTTTCAAGTTTGAAGCAATCTTAGGTTGTAGCCATATCTAGACTAATTAGAGGAGTAACTTATTTGAGAAGTAATTTATCTAGTTTAGCTAGGCACCCATAACTGGTACAACTTTCACCATAAAAAAGGGTGACTTGTGGAGGCTACAAGGGGTGCTAAGTCGGGGACAACTTCACGGCACTAGGTGTCCCCCCTGCTTGAGCGCCAAAGCATTCTGGGTTGACTTGTGGAGCTAGGGAAGGGCCTTGCTTGCCCTTCTTCTTGAGCACCCAACAATCATTTTGGTCAAAGCAGTAAGAGTTTAGGGGTAGACACAGTCTAGGCTTGCTTCCTCACCTAGTTTAACTAAGGCTTAAAATTCTTCTAAAATTTAGTTGCACAACTTTTTCTTTTCAGTTTTAAAACATCTTAATACAAGTTGTGTTATTTTTACATTCTTGCACTTTACTTTACAAGCATTTACCCATCTTGGAAGTTAAGTTACTTTTCAGTTGGGCACATCTACTTTCAAGTGACACATATCTAAAGGTTGCACACCATCTCTATTTTGGGTAATTTACTTCCAAATCTCCTCTTTTCCTAAGTTGCGCACTAGCTCTTATTGGCAGTTTATTTCCAACTTATTGCAAGTTACTTTCTTTCATTTGTGGATATCTCATGTTCATTATATATTGGATCTAATGGTGAATTCTTTTGTATATATTGTGCAATTATCTAATTTGCTAATTTCATTGTGAGCTTATCTTTGTTATATTTCATTTGTATATTTCTTCTTGTAATTATCTCAAGTGTAAAGTTATGTTCTTATTTCATTGTAATTAGATCATTTAATTATTCTTTGTATTTCTGTTGTATAAACTTAATTGACCCCCTCTACCCAATCTTTAGGCACTAGTCTTAGTTGTCCTTGTAGGGAAAGGTCTGATTGTCATTGAAGCTTTGCATTTGCATTGCTACTTGTCATATAGGTTAGTCTCCCCCTAACTTAATAAACTAAAATTAACTCCTAGATCACATTAATCAACTTACATAGTAAGTAGGGTCTACCCCCTTGGCTTCCCTAGGAGTGAGCCTAGACGGAAGAAGTCCAAGTCGAGGTGACAGTGGGTTTGGACTTAGGCATTGTGCCTCCAAGGACACACCAAGTGGGTTGGAGACTTCTCCACACTTGTAGGTGTGTATAAGGACGACAACAGTGCCCATGACTTCCTTCATGTGGTCAAATGCCTTCTGTGACTCGTCGATCCAGATGAAGGTCCCCTGTCTGGTGAGATCGGTAAGCGGTGCCCCCAACCTTGAAAAACCTCTCTCAAACCTCCTGTAATAGCTGCATAGCCGAAAGAAACTCCTCAACTCTGTCACTTTCTTAGGCGTTGGCGAATCCAAAATGGCCCTAATCTTCTCTTGGTGCACCTGTACACCCTGTGCACTGATAATGTGGCCCAAATAAAGAAGCTCTGTCATGCCAAACTCACACTTTGATTCCTTGGCATATAGTGACTAGGACTCCATGATGCTGAGTACCTCATCCAAGTGCCTCAGGTGCTCCTGCCATGTCTTGCTGTAGACCAAGATGTCGTCGAAGAATACCAATACTAATTTCCTCAAATGATCCTTGAAAATATGGTTTATGCAAGACTGAAATGTAGTTGGTGCATTGGTTAGCCCAAATGGCATAACTAGAAACTCAAAATGATCAAAGTGGCATCTGAATGCCGTCTTCTCTATATGCTTCTCTCGAATGCGGATCTGATGATATCCAGAGCATAGATCAATCTTAGAGAAGAAAACTGCCCCATGCAGTTCGTCCATCAACTCATCAATGCGTGGGATAGGATACCGGCTTTTGATGGTTTTCTTGTTCAAAGCTCAGTAGTCTATACACATCCTCATGGTACCATCCTTCTTCAAGACTAAGACAACTGAAGAAGCGAATGGGCTACTACTAGGTCTGATGTGTCCCATCTCTAGCAATTCCTTGATTGCTTTCTCTATCTCACCCTTGAACCTCCGAGGATGATGATAGGGTGCTGTAATCATGGGTTTAGCACCCTCCTCCAACTCAATGGTGTGCTCAAACCCCTTATCAGGTGTTCTCCCTGGTGGAATCGGACCAAAAACCTGTCGATGTCGCCCCAAAAAAGTTCTAATCTCTGTCTGATACTGTTGTTGACCATCTGAATCCCTTCGTGTGGTGATCAAGAACTCAGTTGCATAAGCTACCTCCCCGTGCCTGAAGATCCTCTCCATCCTCTTGGCCGAAACTGTCCTGGGTGCCCCTATCGACATGCCCCTCAACACAATCCTCTTTCCCTCATTGTCTATGAACCCCATCTCAAGGGTTTGGTAGTTGGTCGTGATCTTGCCCAAGGTGATCAACCACTGGACTCCCAACACCACATTTGTGTGAGATAGGTCAACTACATAAAATGTGTCTCTCACGGTTTAGTTACCTAGCTTTACCTCCAAGTCTGGGACTCTGTCTATACACTTCATTGTGTGGCCATCTGCTACTGCAACATTAAGCCCCTCAAACTCCTCTGACTGAAGTGTTCGCCTCGATACCATTGAAGCATCAATGAAGTTGTGGGTGGCCCCACCATCTATCAGGGCAATTGCCCGCTGTCTCTGAATAGTCCCTCTGATCCGGAGGGTGTCATACCTGGGAATACCAAAAAGGGTTGCTATGACTCCTCCCTTTGTTGGTGCCCATCTATTAGCCTTCTCACGACGTTGTGGTACTACTGGTGGTTGGGCCCCTACTCGTGTCGATGGTCTTAGTGGAGGCTGCTACTCCGCCTATGATGGCTCCTCCTCTGAGCTCGTGGATCCACTGTCCTGTTCTCCCTCATCACTGTCCACACTGTTTGCTGCCACCGCAATATAATGGATCTCTCCCTTGCCCATGCACCTGTGGTCGGGGACACAAGGGTCCTTGCAAGTGAAGCAGAGATTCTTCCTCATAAGCTCTCGCCTCATCTCATCATCCAACTTCTCCTTGCCCTTCCATTCTCTCTGGAATGGCTTCCTGTCTTTGTCCTTCTGTGGCACAAAGGGTTTGGAGAAAATTTTAGTTTTTGGCATTGAGTCTGCTAGATCTCTAGTGCGTAGGATGGCATCCTGTAATGTGTGAGGCATGTAGGCCTTCACCCATCCTCTCAAAGGTTCTGTGAGCCCCTCTGTGAAAAGCATGACCAACCTGGGCTCTGAAATATCTGTCACTGCCACGGCTACCTCTGGAACTCTGTGATGAATGCCTTTGGTGTGCCAGTCTGCGTCAATTGAGCTAAGTCCCTGAAAAGGATCTCTGGATCCCTCCTGTCAAACCTGTCCATGATCCTCTCTTTGAACTCCCTGTAAGAAGTGATGTGACTATGACCCAACATCACCAGTCCATGATGCGAGCACTCGTGTGCCTCACCCTCCAAATGCAGGGTAGCGAAATCAATGGCCTCAGTCTCTGTGATTTGGTTGAGCTTGTAGTACGTGTCCAGTTTTTGTACGCAAGCTTTAGCAGTGCATTTGGATGATCTGTCGAAAGAAGGTATAGTGAGTTTACCAACTTTTCAGATGAAGTCTATGTTATGCTCATGCTGCTGCTGTTGTTGTCCTCCCCTCTGAGTATCTCTGGGATGGTTCCTGAGCCTGAGTCCACAATACTCGACTAGGGTCATGTCCTAATGGAAATTTGGTCCCAATGCTGCATACTCTCTCCGATACTCGACAGTATCATCTACCTGTGTAGGCTGCCTCTATGCTATCATTTGTTGTGTTGTTACTGGGGGTGCCCTCAGGAAACTGGGGAATAATGGCCTTGGAATCCTACTCGAAGAAGTATATGTGCGAGTAGGTGAATGGGGTATGTTGCCTGCCTCTGAGTTCCCCTGCGCTGCATGTAGGGCCTGTGTGCCCGATGTGCTCTTTGTGGCCAACCTATCGGCCATCTGTGCCAACCACTGAGTCATAGCCTGCTGACTGACCACTAAGTTGCTAAGTACCTGCATGAAGCCTGCCTTTGGGTCCATGGGTGCCTTGCCACTGCCCTCAGGTCTCTCATATCTGTCTCCCATCATCCTCTTTACCTCACGCTCTACCTCATGCTCTGCCCTTCTGTTTGCTTCCCTATGCGCCTCTTCCTCTTCCTCTGAACTGGGAGGAAAGGGGGGATAATCTGGCCTAGGTCTCCCCTCCCTGCATCTGTTGTAAGTGACATATTCGTCACCTACGTGCTCATGACCCTCTGGGTCCTCTGCTGAACTCATCAACTTTAGTCATAGTCTGGCAGGACTAAAGCTCTGATACCTTTGTAATATCCATAATTCCGCAGATCGAAATATATGCCTTAACTGCCTATTATTTGCTGTTGGAACTGATACACTTTGGCTTTCTGGATGCGTTTAGTAATTCAATTTTAACATGCATGGTGATTTTCCATGTGGACCATTTGTTTAATGGTATACAATCAAGCATGCAATAGATAAAGAACACAGAACAACTGCAATCTATGTATTATGAATTTTGACTGAATACAATGCCGCATGCGGCTAAGTAAAATAAATCTCTCAGATAGATCAGAGACAAAAGGATCTTAGCCGAAATACAATAAACAAACTGAAACAATAATACTCGGAAATAGAAGAATGTTGCTGGATCAATGGATGAGCTGTAAGATCTGTTGCATGCTACGACAACTCATACAACAACTGCTACAAGACTGGAAATCTCGTCTTGGTGGCTAAACTCCTTGGATCTTCCTAGAATCTGTCTGAAACAGTGCACCCTGACCTCATACACACTCTCGGTGTCTGTCTGACTGAAGATCGACCCTTTGCTAATCTGTATGGACCCCGAATGGAGCCCCCTGGGGGATTGCGCCCTAACTGTTGCCAATAACTGTGCCATAGAGATTCCACTGACGGAATCTGGCTGTAATAGTCTCAAACTGAGTTCCCTAGGCCCCTCTGTAATGGGTCGGGAGTGTTTCCCCGGCTCAGGGCCGGTGAACTCTCTGGAACCCTGTGAATGTCTCCTCAAGAGTTGTTCCCTCATTGGACAATTGCTGCGCCCCTAATGATTTCTCCATTGGAATCTGACGAGAAACCAGTCAATAGATGTGCCCTGCCTTCCTCTCAACTGGGTTGGAAGGGAATCCCTAGATTCTCCCTGGTTGGGACAAGTCAAATCTCTAAGTCTCCTCAGAAGCTGCGTCCTCACCCTAAATAAGTGCGCCCTTGCTGCTGCAACCTGTGTAACTGCTGCTAAAGATCGATGGAAGATCTGTATGATCTCCCCTGTGACTAGGGTGTGTCTCTCAACACTGAAATCAAGCTTTGGGTGTATTTCTCCTGGAATCCACAAAGTCACTGATTCGCTGAACCTATGAAGTCGCGTCAGAGCTCACTCTCAAATCATAAAATATGCATAATGAGGAATTAGGTCGCTTTTTCCTCCTCATATACTTCTCCAAAACCCTAATTCGTTGTTGACTTCTATTTTTAGCTCAACATCACTTAAAGGCGCTTTTACCCACTTTTCACTTAATGTCACTTTCAAATTATAACTTTCTCTAGTGAAGTAACATCAAGTGACCTTGTTTTCCCCTGTATCTCCCTGGCTGTAGTCTAACGGGGATGTTTAGACTAGTAAGCCCTTCGCTTTGGAGCTCCTACTCGGAAAGGGACATTACATAGCAGACTTGTAGTTGCCTACTATTCCTCACTCCAAGTTGTATCAACTCAAATGGGTTAAGGAATTTGGAAAGCCTACTCATCACTTAGAGGTGCTCTATCAACTTTGCCATTGGACCCTTTGATGACACAATGAAGTGTGATGTTACTCATCCCATTTGTTGCAGATTTGATCTTGGCAGATCATTTTGATAGACATGCTCAATATGATGGCTACTTCAACACCGATAGGCTACAAAAGGATGATAAGACATGCAAACTCACTTCTACTTCTCCTGTCCCACCTGTACTTTCTACTAGACCAACTATTAAACATGTCACTCTTAACAAATTCATGTGATTGTGCATTGTTCACCAAGTCAAGGAAGACAAAAAAGGGAAGTGACCTCCCTTTGGTATACAACGGAGGATTGATTCATACATAGATATGTTTATGAACTCAAGGGTTTACATCCCCTTCGGAACATTCAACATTCCATTGTGTTGGCTCTTCATTGTCCAATTTCCCTACATAACACAACTCCCCAAATGAATGCACAGAGATTGAGTGACAAATTACACAACTCTTGGAGTGTGGAAAGAGCATGCCTATCACATTCCCTTGTGGAACTCTGACCTTGGTAGTTCCCAAGAAGGAGCAATAGGGTTGGTGTCTTTACAAAGATTTCAAGGCCCTTAACAAGGTCACTGTTAAGAACTGCTCCCCATTGCCTCAAGTTGATGACCTTTTTGATCAACACAAGGGGGATGAGTATTTCACCAAGCTATACCTTGCTTCAGGATATCAACAAGTGTGTATGGAGCCTAATGACGTATGGAGTACAACTTTCAAGGCCAAATTTGTTCTCTTTGAGTTGTTGGTCCTGTCTTTTGGTGTCACTAATGTACTTGCCACTTTAATGAGAATCGTCAATGACACCTTCCGCCCACACCTTGGTAAGTTCATAGTGGTTTACTTAGATTATATTTGGGTTTTAAGTAAGACTTGGTTAGAGCATTTGCAGTGTCTCTGTGCTGTTTTGGACCTCCTCCGCCAACATAAGTTGCATACCAAAAATGAAGAAACCCTTCTTCAGATAGACTTTGGGCTTTCTGATCGATGCAACATGAGTTGACACATATCCTTCCAAATTTCAGGTTTTGAAGGACTAGCCCAGTCTACCACCATCACTGATCTCAAGGGTATCTTGGGAGGTATGAATTTTTATATTAAATTTATCTGACGATACTCCCACTTTGATTGCCCACTGAGTTAGGACAACAATCAGAAGACTTTTCGTTGGACTGCCAAAGCAAAATGAGTATAAAAAATGTTGAAATTTGCTCTGTGCTCTGCACCAGTGCTTCCTCTTTCTGTCTTGTAGTAGCCTTTCGAGATTAGGACAAATGCTTCACAATATGCCATAGGTTTTGTTCTTAAGCGGAGAGGGCATCCTGTGGCTTATCATTCAGATACTTTGTCCTATGCCAAGCTAAAAAACAACACTTATGACAAGGAATTTATGCACTGGTCAAAGCACTTTTTCCTTGGTAAGGAAACTCTCTTACAGATGATCATCATCCCCTTGAGTTTTTGACTTCCCAGTCTAAAATTCAGAAGAAAATACATTTAGAATAGGCTTCCTACATTCAACAGTTTCCTTTGGTAATTAAATATAAGAAGGGTAGCTCAAATAAAGGGGCTGATCTCCTAGGAAGACCCCCTGCCAAGGTTCTTTCTATCTTGATCTCAGGTGTGCAGTCTATGAGGAGTGGAAATCCCAATATGAGGATCTCTCTCTCTCTCTCTCTCTCTCTCTCTCTCTCTGTTGCTCGCTCACTCAAATAAAAGGGCCAATCTCCTAGGAAGACCCCCTGCCAAGGTTCTTTCTATCTTGATCTCAGGTGTGCAGCTTATGAGGACTGGAAATCCCAATATGAGGATCTCTCTCTCTCTCTCAGTGTGTGTGTGTTTGACAAGGACGCTTTGATATGTGATGAACAATTTTATGCATTGCCCTGTATATCCATTATTGAATTTTTCTGATGTCAAAGTGCAGAAGATATTCAAGTGGATGCACATAGGAAAATTACTAAAGTTGAGTGGTTGCTATGCATCAATAATAATATTTATGGTGTTTGTGTTACATGTTTCATTTTCTTCATCCTGAATATTTTGAGATAGGAGCTGGGAAAATTTTGTGCATTACAGATAGAAAATTTACATCTCAGTAGCTTATGTAATGAGTGCATTACAGCTGTGTTTACAGAGTGAGTACACCATAAATTTGGAACACAAATAGATGTAATAGAGTTCCATCATAGCAAGCATGATTTCTTGGTTCAGATAAATTGTAATTCCTTATAAATGTTTAATCCAGGTGCTTAAGTCGGATACCTGTCGCTGTTGGAACAGAATCGACTCATTTTGACCTTGCACAAGCAAGAAAGGAAAAAACAATCCATGGTTTACAAGCAAGTGGTGGTGATTGGCTTGTTCTGCATCTTGCAGAGCTGGTTGCTCTTGCTTACAAGGTTTTGAAGAATATGAGAAATCCATTTACTAATTATAGTTTTTATTCTTTCTGGTTATTTTCTGCCTCATTAAGCTATTTTCTTTTCTAAACTTAATTTTCAAACTCGTTGTTAATGGGAGATTCGTTAATACATGAAACTCTTAGATACTTCAAGTTGCCAAGGAAGTAATAAAGAAATGTGTATGTTTGTAAGGGCTAAACTCTTGCATTTATTGTAACTGTGGCAACCAATAGGTCAGTACTGGTCCTTTTGAGAAGATGCGGCCACTGGGTGTAACTTTGCTTAGTACCATTGTGGATAAGGTAAAGCAGGACAGGATTGATGTTATTTCAATTTTTCTTGTGCTCATGAGTCATACCCTTTTTATGGCAAACATGAAAATCCTCTCGCTTGGTACTTATAATCCTATCACTGTGAAACTTTACATAAACTACTTGTTAAAGTATCAAAAGTTAAAAAACAAGTATTAATGTACTTTCTTGTACATTATGAAAGTTGCATGCTAACCTCAATATGATATTTGGAATATAGATGAATATAATATTTTTTGACAGCAGCTTGGGCAGTTTATTGACTCAAAATGATCTTGTTTGTTTCAGTTTGAGAAAACAGAAGATCCAGACCTTCCTGCACACTATTTGATGGAACAATATCAGGTGCAGTTATAGTTTTACACATATTTGCCAATACAGTTGTGATATTTTTCAACATGTTATTTTCTTCCCCCTCCATCACCATGGTTTGAATATTACTGTGTTTTTCACCTGAAGTGAGGAAATGAGTATGAGTTTTTTTCATATATATCCATAGTATGCATATAGATATACATTGTATGGGCAGGCACTCTCAAGTTTTTCAAAATGTTATTTTCACCCCTCTCCATCACCATTGTTTGAATATTATCATGTTTCTTCACCTGGAGTGAGTAAATGGGTACTGATTCTCCAAGTGGGTTTCGAAAACAATGTGATAAAAAATTTGAAGAAAGACTGAAATTCCATATCAATATATGAATGTACGAGTAGGAAAGAAAACTTATATATACATAGTGTGCATATAAATGTATGGGCAGGTGTCATATTTTCTTCAATGTGCCACAAAGTTTCCGGGACAGGGGGAGCGTGGGAGCAGGGAGACACACGTGGGGGTATGGGTGGGAGCACCCCCGAATTTTAAGGAAATTCAGGGCGGACGGGGGAATGTCAGGGTCCCTAGCATAGGGGTCCTCGTCTCTAAATTTATAAAATTAAAAATAATAATGATAAAATCCTAACAATAACAATTTATCCCATGCAAATTCATCATTGTGCAATCCAGTGAAAACACTATAATCTTGCCAATCCTAAAATCCTAAAAGCTGTCAAGTCTGTTGAATTCTGAATGGGATATGAAATTCTACTTTCTCCATATGCAGTCCGATGAGGTTGGAACCACTCTCAAGCATCCTGAAGCAATTAATGGTAATGCTCAAAATTTGAGTAAAAGTTGACGTTCTCCTTTGTCTTACCCTAAGTAAAAGGATAGAAAAGGTAATATAAAGGAGAATGTCAACTTTTACTTTAAGAATGTAATATTAACATTAATTACCAGGGTCACAAACTCCACAATGCTCTAACCCCTATCTTTGTTCTGTCTTAAAGGGTTTGTTGACCACCTATTTCGATTAGGGGTCAACTCCATGTACCATGAAGATATGCACTTGATGTTGCTACCAAGTTGAAGACTTGTTGGTTCTACAAGGCAGTTTTGGCCTCAGCACGTATTTTTGTAATTGGAATTTCCGCTCCCTTGTGTGGGATAATAATGTAATGGGTTTGCATGGATCATAGTTTAGGTTAGTTGCCTAGGACATTATCATTAGAGTGTTTTTTTTTCCTCAGGTTATTAATTTGGCCAAATGAGCCTTTTTAATTTCCCTTGAGTTTTTCACTCCCACAATAATCCTCCAAAGTGGTGAAAGGCGTTCTAATGGTCGAGCCCTATGGTGACTCGTGTCTAGGAATATTGTAAA